>LTAE01005527.1:8020-25765 GCA_001647135.1 Pontederia paniculata
TGTTGAATCTTCGTGTTCTTCTCCTCCTTATTGTTGTCCTGCGCTCCTCGGGTGTTCTCTTTCCTCTGACATGAATCTCCAAATCATGAGGAGATGAATAATATAATAACCTTGAGAGAGAAGATCAAGGCTTACCTAGAGAGAGAGAGAGGAAGAGAGAGAGGGTTGAGGGAGAGAGACGGCCAGGGCAGAAAATAATGAGAGGTGGAGAGAAATAATGAGGGTTTAGGTCTTTATATATAGGGGTTTGTGGTGAGAAAATTACTTAAATGCCCTTAGTCAAATTAGTCAAAATTGAATTCTAATCTAATTAGAATTTCTGGGCTTTACACCTGAGGTGGAGGAGGAGGGCGGCGAGGAGCTGCTACAATCTGGGCATCCTTATAAGAAGCGGAAGAAGATGGACAAGGGCCGGGAGCATGGAGGTCTGCAGGTGACGGCGTGGACGAGGAGCAGGTGGCGCTTCACCGAGCTGCGGCTCACCTGCTGGGACGGCAAGAACGCGACGGTGCTCAAAGGGGAGCACTTGAAGTACTTGTACGACAAGAGCTTCCTGCGGGAAGGCGACCAGGCCGAGCTCTGGGGCTTCAGAGACGTGCACGGTCAGTTGCACCTCTCGCTCCACAAAGCCGCCGCCGCCTCCTCTCCGCCAACGTGCTAATTTTTTTTTTATTTTGCATGCGATCGAGTCCTTTTTATAGTAGTTAGCTGTTCATCATGTCTTGTTATCTTAGGATCCATATTTTAGTTTCATTTATTTTACAATTCATTATGTTTTTTAGTTGGGTCTTTTTTTCGGTAAGTGTTTTTAGTTGGAAATTGTTGAATATAGTATTCAACTAAAAAAAATTTAGTTACAAAGGACTCCATGAAAATGGCTTGGAAATTTGGTTTTGACGAATCTCTTTTCTGCTCTTCACTGTTGACGTCCAGGTAAATATATCCACTTGAATCCAATCTTTATATATGGAAATAATAAATTGCAATATACAAGGAAATAGCTAATTACAATATATTTGAGGAAATGAGTTATCTCAATGTTTGATTTCATCACAAATTATCTCTCGTACTCCCCTTAAAGTTCGAACAAATATTATAAATGCTAACTTGCAAAGAAGAAATCGAAAATCATTACGCCCAGATGTTTTAGCGAGGATATCAACCTGATATAATTTAACTATACTGGCAAGCCCATTAAATGTTCAAGTAATAAAGTGTAAGAGTAAGAATATTGAATTCATGAGGAAAAATATAATATAAAATATTTAATTTTAAACTTGACAAAAAATTTAAATGTCATATAATTAATTTAATTTTGATTGAAATTTGAATAAAAAAATTTTGAGTTAGAAAAAATAAGATATGATAAGATCAATCAATTTGAAAAATTATGACCCTTTTTTTATTACTATATTTATTAAATTAAATTTATTGTAACGTCCGGCGAGCGCGTCTCACACGTGGTTGAATCGATATCCGACACACGTCGAGAAGGCTCCCGAGGCGATACATGAATGCGATATACTATAGTAGCAGAAAACGATAAATTACAACAATAATGCACAGCGAAAACGATAAACATACTCCATATATAATCATGAGAGTACATAAGGTTAACTTAAACATCTTAAATTACAACACTCGTCAAAAGGCTAACCATAGTCTTGAGCTCATCGCTCGATACATAAGACTCGATATGCTGAAAATAAGCAAAAGACCTACTAATTGGTCATACAACAACTTGACTCAATATTAAACATTTATCATGTGCAACCTTTGTGTCAGAGCAGCGCCACCATCCCTATGCCTGTCGGCCTAAAGGATCCAATGCATGGGTAGAACCCGTGAACTTTCGCCCAGTATGTAACACAATAACAATACGATAACAACGACGATCACAATATATCATATAATCAATATGAAACATGGCATAAATATATCAATGAACAATAATGATTAAGTCATTATATCTTGGGACTTTGACCATTTCTATATCAATAACAATGATTAACATGAAGACTCAATAACATTAGGCATCCTAATGTTCAATATCATGACAATATGTGTCCATGCTAGACTTATCTTGTTTGTTGTTATTTGATGACCGGAAGTCCCCTTTGTGACTTCCTCAATCCGTCTCCATATAGCCGCCCCCATATGAAGTTGTCCCCATACAANTGTCCATGCTAGACTTATCTTGTTTGTTGTTATTTGATGACCGGAAGTCCCCTTTGTGACTTCCTCAATCCGTCTCCATATAGCCGCCCCCATATGAAGTTGTCCCCATACAATATCAATATGGATCCGTGATCCATCAATAACAATATGAGTCTTGCTCATTTCAGTAACAATATGGATTTGTAATCCATCAATAACAATATCGATATAGTTCCTTGAACCATTTATCCGTCAATCATCAAATGGATAACCCTATATTCAATTCAATCAATTTATGTGAGTCTTTAACAATGATTGGAGTATTGAGTATATCATAGTCGATGATATGGTTAGCTAAACCATGGGACGCCTAGCTCCCATGGACTCTAAGTGAATCAATTCACCAATTTTCATGTCTGGGTCAATACAATATAAGGACAATCTATCCCTCAATCCGACAAATGTCTCAATCTTACTCCAATAGGCCAAATCAATCAATCAGTACATCAATACATTAATAATTTAACCTATTATGGATGAACATGCAGTACGTGAGTTAGGTTATCAATCATCTGATACAATAGCTTTAAAGATGATATGATACAACGATTCTGGGGCAGGGTCGGTCGATCCCTTCCCCAGGTCGGTCGACTGACTCCCAGGTGGGCGTTGACCGACTTGAGGGTCGATCGAGCACTACATCGACCTACACTCGCTACTGATGTCACATGACATCGACCGACATGAGGGTTGGTCTAACCCTCTTCGACCGACCTTCAATACTAAAGTCACTCAGGTTCGACCGACATACATTCGGTCGGACCTAAAATGCATAAAACTCGATAGTCGGTCGTATGTCAGTCGGACCTAAAATGCATAAAACTCGATAGTCGGTCGGACCCTCCCCTGAGGTCGGTCGACCGACTTGCGTGAAAGTTTGAAAATAAAATGTGAATCCTAAGGTTCTCTCTAGGTTATCGCATATCGTCAATACAACAATCAATAGTGGTTCAATACAATAACATGCTCACTCAATCATACTTATAATAGCATCAATTTGTTCAATATTAGCATATGAACCCCAATTCTCTTTGAGCATAAATGAGTTTAGCTAGAAGAACTCTAAATCTTAAACAATTACAATGACATATGGAGCATTTCAGAATCAATTCAATTACATTGAACAATCAATAATCCATATTGGCACAAGGCCAATGTGGAGATCCATTTACATATCTTTGATGCCTTAAAATCCCTCTTTCCTTTTGGTCCTCCTCTCTTTTTCCTTCTCCAAACCTTAGCTGCTCCTCTCCCTTAATCCTTTATCCAATCCTTCAATATCCCCTTGCTGATTTGCTGCAGAAATTCAAGAGGAAGACTTCGATTTTCGAAGTTGAAGAGGAGGGCTGAGTTTACTATCATGGAGCTCCATTTGAGTGGAAAAAAAGTAAGAAAAATCTGATGTGAGACTTATATAGTGAGAGCGGGGAGAGAGTGAGTGAGTTTTGGGGTCTTATTGGGTAGTGACATGTGGTTGTCCCGCACTTACTCTTTTCTTTCTTTTTCTTTTTTTTTTGTTTTCTTTTTTTATTTAGGGCATATATTACATTCTACTCCCTTAAAAGAAAATTCGTCCACGAATTTAAATCAATGTCATCACTTACAAATAGGTGCGGAAATTGAGTTCTTATTTCGTCTTCCAATTCCCATGTCACTTCTTCACCTTGGTGATACTTTCATGCGACTTTTATCATTGACACAACCTTGTTGCGAAAACGATGCTCACGATATTATAAGATCTTTATAGATTGTTCTTCATATGTTAAATCCATCTTTAGATTGGGTTCTTCAATAACCAATACGTGTGAGCTATCATAATTATACCTTCTTAGCATCGACACGTGAAACACATTAGGAATCCGAGCATAAGAAGATGGCAATGCCAATCTATATGCCCATTCGCCAACTTTCTCCAAAATCTCGAATGGTCCAATGTACTTTGGACTCAATTTTTCTTTTCGGCTAAATCACATAACTCCTTTGGTTGGCGATGTTTTCAATAAAACCTTGTCTCCGACCTTATAAATCTGCTCTTTTCTACCCTTATCAGCATAGCTTTTCTGTCGACTTTGGGCAACCCGGATTCTTTCTTTAATTCTATCGACTTTTTCAGCATACTTCATCATAATTTCTGGCCCAATTAATCTTCTTTCCCTCACTTCTGTCCAGCATATAGGATATGTACATGGTCGTCCATACAATGCCTCGTAAGGCGCCATCCCAATGCTCGAATGGTAGTTGTTATTATAAGCAAATTCTACCAATGACAAATGTGAATCTCATATTCATTGCCAATCTATCGCACATGCCCTCAACATGTCTTCCAAAGTTTGTATGGTCCTTTCACTTTGACCATCGCTTTGAGGATGAAAGTCGTGCTATAATTCAGCCTCGTCCCGAATGCATCTTGAAAACCTCTCCAAAATTTTTCGGTAAAACTCGGATCTCCATCCGATACAATAGAAACAGGAATCCCATGCAAACGGATAATTTCTTTAACATACAATTCCATCAAACTCTCGGTGGATTGTTTGGTCTTAATAGGTAAAAAGTGTGCTGATTTTATCAACCTATCAATAATAACCCATATAGCATCATGTCCTTGTCTCATCTTCGGCAAGCTTGAGACAAAATCCATGGTTATGTGCTCTCATTTACACTCCGGCAACTCTAATGGCTGAAGTAAATCGGGTGGCCTTTGATGCTCAATCTTTACTTGTTGACAAATCAAACACTTGGACACAAATTTGGAAACCTTTCTTTTCATTCCTTTCCACCAAAACTCCTTTGAAGATCTTTATATATTTTTGTGCTTCTCGAGTGGATAGAAAATTTAGATTTATGACATCCAAAATCTCTTTTCTTATATCCTTGTATAGCAAATTTAGATTTATGACACTCTTCCAAAATCTCTTTTCTTATCTCCTTGTCATTAGGAACCCATAATCGATTCCTAAATCTGATTGCTCCATCATTTCCATATACGAATTCCGTGTGCTCTTTGTTGCACAATGACACCATATAGTCATACTCCACATCATTCCTTTGCGCTCGAATGATCCTTTGACAAGATCCAATTGGATCCCAAATTGAGCCATTAGCATTGCACCATGACCAATTGGGTTTGGCCTCCATTAGACAATTTCCTCTAGCAAATTCCATTATTGAACTCTCACAGAAGCCATTTTTTCTTCTCGTTTTCTGCTCAATGCATCCGCCATCGAATTGGCTTTTCCGGGATGATATAACATGGTTAGGTCATAATCTTTTAAAAATTCCAGTCATCTTCTTTGCCTCATATTCAGCTCCCTTTGTGAGAATATGTACTTTAAACTCATATGATCTGAGTATACCTCAAATACTTCACCATATAGATAATGTCTCAATATCTTTAGTGCAAGCAATAATGCCGTCAACTCCAAATAATGAGTTGGGTAATTCACCTCATGTTTCTTCAATTGCCTTGATGCATATGCAACAACATTTCTATGTTGCATTAACACACATCCCAGCCGCACGCGTAGCTATATATCACAAATCCATCACTCCCGGATGGAAGTGTCAACACAGGTGCAGTTGTGAGCTTTCTCTTTAATTCTTGGAAATTATCTTCACATTCTTGGGTCCAAATAAATCTTTCACCCTTCCTTGTGAGCTTCGTCATAGGTGCTGCAATTTTTGAGAAATTCTCGATAAACCTCCGATAATAGCCAACTAGACCAAGAAAACTCTTAATTTCAGTCACTATACTTGGTCTTTCCCAATTCACCACAGCTTCTACTTTGGATGGATCAACTGAAATCCCTTCACCTGAGATTATATGGCCAAGAAACACGATTTGGTCTAACCAAAATTCACATTTTGAAAACTTGGCATACAACTGGTGCTCTCTTAGGGTTTGCAATACAATCCATAGATGTCACATATGCTCCTCAGGGCTTGACGAGTAGATCAATATGTCGTCCACAAATTGATCTAGATAAGGTCTAAAAATCCTATTTCATCAAGTTCATAAATGCTGCAGGAGCATTTATTAGTCCAAAAGGCATAACAAAAAACTCATAATGGTCATACCTTGATCGAAAAACAATTTTCGATACATCATTTTCAACTATCTTCAGATGATGATATCCACTTCTCAAGTCAATTTTTGAAAATACCGACGTCGTTGCCAATTGATCAAACAAGTCATCAATGCATGACAACTAGTACTTGTTCTTTATTGTCACATTGTTAAGTATTCTGTAATCTATGCACAACCTAAGTGATATGTCCTTCTTCTTGACAAATAATACCGGCGCACCACATGGCAATACGCTAGGTCTAATAAATGCCTTATCCAGCAGCTCTTGTCGTTGAGTCTTCAGTTCATTCATTTTTATTGGTGTCATGCGATAAGGTGGCTTTGTAATTGGTACTGTCTCTGGCACTACATCAATGTGAAACTCAATCTTCCTTTCGGGTGGTAGTCCAAGTAAGTCTTTAGGAAATACGTCAGAAAATTCTTGCACTACATCAATCCGTTCCAATGCCTTTGTTTGTGAGTCATTCATATACACACTCGCAAGAAATCCTCAGCATCCCTTCTTCATCATCTTATTTGCCTTCATTGCTGAAATCAACATCCTTTGCTCTTCTAAAGGCACTCCTCGAATCATTTGGCGTCCTTCATCAGTATAAAGAAGTACTTTCTTCTCTCGGCATTGCACCAGTGCGTCATGGTAGGATAACTAATTCATACCTAGTATGACGTCGTAGTCTACCATAGGTAGTACTACTAAATCAGCCGGCAAGTTGACGCCCCCAACCTGCACACTAACATTTGGAATGTACCTACTAGTAGATACATCTCCAATCGGGGTCAATATCTCCAATTCACAATATATTCTTTCTATCTTGACCTTTAACAATCTAGCAAAATCATATGAAATAAAAGAGTGTGTAGCATCCGAATCAAACAATACATTTGCATAATGATTTGCTACTAGAAGTGTACCTTATATTACTTCATTAGAATAATGAGTCTCTTCAGCTCACATTGTGTAGACTCTCCCTGGTATCTTCAAAGGAGCCTCATTCACCTTTCCTTTACCCTTATCTTTAGGAGCTTCCCGCTTTGTTGGGCAAACTCTCACATAATGGCCTTGCTTTCCACAATTGAGACATGCTCCAGTTCTCATATAACATTCTCCTGGGTGTCCTCTTCCACAAGTAGTGCAGACATTAACTCTTACTCTTGCGGGTTCTTCTTTCCTGGGTGGCTTCCACCACTTCTTGTTCGATTTCCCTTTGTCTTTCTCTTCATATTTCTGTGGTGCTTTTCTCTTGTAGTCATCCTTTTGACTCTTGAATGTTCTATCAATAATAGTTGCCCTTTCAATTTCCTTAGCAAATGTAGGAGTCTCTTCACAAACTATTCTCATTTGTAATCCAGGATTCAATCCTTCCACAAATCTATTTGCCCTTGCTCTTTCAGAGTTTCCCAAGGGGTTGTATTTCTCCAGATTGAGATACTTGTTGACATACTCCTCAAGTGACATGTTGCCTTATTGCAAATTCAGGAATTCCCTTTATTTTTTGTTTCTTCACGTGCTGTAGAAAGTACTCTTTTTCGAATGTTTTCTTAAATTTTCTCCAGTTGATCCTATCTTCATCAACAAATTTGGTTCTTTCCACAGACTTCACCAATCCTTTGCATGACCAGTCAGTTGGTGGGTAGCATACGTCACCATACGCCTTTCTGGATAGTCATTCACTTCCAGTTTCTCTTCAATTGCCACTAGCCATGAAGCTGCCCTATCCGGATCTCTATCACTGGTGAATATTGACGGGTTTGTTTTCATGAACCTTTCATACGAATTTGAGCGGCTCGAACTTCTGGTTCGGCTAGTGCTCCTTTTAATTGCCCTTGCCATCCTTTGCATGGTGCTCATGAAAGTGCGACGTTTCTCGTCATCATGGTCATGACGATCACCATGATGGGCCATATTATGAAATAAATCATCAACCCATTGTTAAACAATTAACAATTCAATTCACAATTGAGTGTTTACCAATCGATAACAATACTCGGTGGATGCTCTTGATGATTGCACATGGACTTAACTTTTAGGACAATTGGCCTAAACTTAGACACACAATTTCAATACTTAGAGCCAACGTTAGACAACATTAGCAGCGTTAGGCTCTGATGCCTAAAGTCTTGTAACGCCCCGCGAGCGCGCCCCACAAGTGGTCGAATCGATATCCGACACGCGACAAGGAGGCTCCCGAGGTGGTACATGAATGTGATACACTATAGCAGCAAAAAATGATAAATTACAATAATAATGCACAGCGGAAATGATAAACATACTCCATATATAATCATGAGAGTACATAAGGTTAACTTAAACGTCTTAAGTTACAACAATCGCCAAAAGTCTAACCATAGTCTTGAGCTCATGCTCGATACATAAGACTCGATATGCTGAAAATAGCAAAAGGCCTCCTAATTGGCCATACAATAACTTGACTCAATACGTAACATTTGCCATGTGCAACTTTTGCGTCAGAGCAGCGCCACCATCCCTATGTCTGTCGGCTTGTAGGATCCAATGCAGGGGCATAACCCGTGAGCTTTCGCCTAGTATGTAAAATAATAATAATACGATAACAATGACGATCACAATATACCATATAATCAATGTGAAACATGACATCAATGTATCAATGAACAATAATGATTAAGTCGTTATATCTTGGGACTTTAACCATTTCCATATCAATAACAATGATTAACATGAAGACTCAATAACATTAGGCATCCTAATGTTCAATATCATGACAATATGTGTCCATGCTAGATTTATCTTGTTTGTTGTTATTTGATGACCGGAAGTCCCCTTTGTGACTTCCTCAATCCGTCTCCATATAGCCGCCCCCATATGAAGCTGTCCCCATACAATATTAATATGGATCTGTGATCCATCAATAACAATATGAGTCTTGCTCATTTCAATAACAATATGAATTCGTAATCCATCAATAACAATATCGATATAGTTCCTTGAACAATTTATCCGTCAATCATCAAATGGATAACCCTATATTCAATTCAATTAATTTATGTGAGCCCTTAACAATGATTGGAGTATTGGGTACATCATAGTCTGTCGATATGGTTAGCTAAACCATGGGACGCATAGCTCCCCTGGATTCTGAGCGAATCAATCTACCAATTCTCACGTCTGAGTCAATACAATATGGGGACAATCTATCCCTCAATCTGACAAATGTTCCAATCTTACTCCAATAGGCCAATTCAATCAATCAGTACATCAATACATTAACAATTTAACCTATTACGATTGAGCATGTAGTACGTGAGCTAGGTTATCAATCATTCGATACAATAGCTTTAAAGACGATATGATACAATGATTCTGGGGCAGGGTCGGTCGACCCCTTCCCAGGTCGATCGGCCGACTCCCAGGTGGGCGTCGACTGACTTAAGGGTCGATCGAGCACTGGATCGACCGGCACTAGTTATTGATGTCACATGACATCGATGAACCATGTTTGACCGACCTTCAATACTGGAGTCACTCAGGTTTGACCAACATACATTCGGTCGGACCTAAAACGCGCAAAACTCGATAGTCGGTCGAACCCTCCCCTGAGGTTGGTCGACCGACTTGCGCGACAGTTCAAAAATAAAATGTGAATCCTAGGGTTCTCTCTAGGTTATCGCATATCGTCAATACAACAATCAATAGTGGTTCAATACAATAACATGCTCACTCGATCATACTTATAATAGCATCAATTTGTTCAATATTAGCATATGAATCCTAATTCTCTTTGAGCATAAATGAGTTTAGCTAGAAGAACTCTAAATCTTAAACAATTACAATGACATATGGAGCATTTCAGAATCAATTCGATTACATTTAACAATCAATAATCCACATTGGCACAAGGCCAATGTGGAAATCCATTTACATATCTTTGATGCCCTAAAATCCCTCATTCCTTTTGGTCCTCCTCTCTTTTTCCTTCTTCAAACCTTAGCTGCTCCTCTCTCTTAATCCTTGATTCCTCCTCTTCAACTTCGAAAATTGAAGTCTTCCTCTTGGATTTCTGCAGCAAATCAGCAAAAGGTTTACTATGCTTGGAGCTCCATTTGAATGGGAAAAAGTGAGAAAAATATAATGTGGGATTTATATAGTGAGAAAGGGGAGAGAGTGATTGGTTTGGGGGTCCCATTGGGTAGTGACATGTGGTTGTCTCCCACTTGCTCTTTTCTTTCTTTTTTTCTGTTTTCTTTTTATTTAGAGCAGATATTACATTTATTTACAATGTAATATGTGATGGACATTAAATCTAAAATATTTTACAAAGTGAATGTCCATCTATTTGATATATTCGTTGTGCATTGCATTGTATCAATCATGAAGCTTTCTCGCTTGCCCTTCACTTGTTTCACTATTGAGGAGAACATTAAAAATTCAAGCAATAAGCCTTCCATGCATTTATTTCATTCCTAGGATCTATTGGCTTGGAAAGGCTGTCATCGAGAGCTAACTCCAGGATTGTGAGAAGCACATATGAAGTAAGTTAGTAAGGTGAGGAACGATCAAATATGTTTTGTATATATTGAACAAATGGAAGAAGAAGAGGGGGATTAAGAGGAAAATACCTTATTTGGGTGGGCTTTTATATCACAATACAAAATAGAGATGAGAATTTTTTTTTTCTACTCTTCATTATAGATGCCCAAATAAATATATGCATGTTGAATTCAATTTGTAGGTATGGAAATAACTAAGTGTGTTATACAAGAAAATAACTAATTATAATATATATGAGAAAATAAACTATCTCATTGTGATATGCATTCAAATTCTTAACATTTGATCTTTGATGGCATTCAAGTTTATCCTCTTACTTTGCATTGGATTCAGAGAGAGGCAAAATATGAGTATATGATTTTTGACAAAAAGCTATGCATAATTTTAATTATTTTTAATTTTTACCTACTAATTTAACTTAACATAAAAAAATATTTTGGCCACACCCCTTGTCATTGTCGTTGTACATGAAGGAAAACCAATATTATCATATTATGAATCAACTTAGTTGGCAATGTTGTTAAATTCTCCTGAACTTTCTTTAAAGAAGTTATAGAAGAATCCAGTATTCTTCATTCATTTTACTCTCTTATAATCATTGCTTTTGTTTTCTTGAACTGGAAGCTTGCAGTGTAATGAAACGGAAAGCAAAACAAAATAGCATAAACTGACAGAAGACGAGCTGCGTCAAAATACATTGATAGCAAACCCCTACCTCAAGCTTTTAAGCCTAGGACTCGGGACAGTGCAGGGTAAAAGAGAATCCAGTATGGATTCTGGAAAGGACATCTTTGCTGGCCTTTTAATGGGTGCAGGGGCCGATCAGCCAATCCCCAACCGTCCCCCACACACTTTTTTGTCAGTTAGATAAGTCAAACACAAAGTACAGTAGCAGCATCCACAGGAGAGAGAGAGATAGAACATGAGCCATCGAGGAGAGAGAGAGTGTGAGGGCGTTAATGACTGAACCACACAACCTTCCAATGCACAGACAACAGTTAAGGAGCATTTCATTCATCAGGATCCTTTCTTGGTCTGCTGCTGCTGCTGCTTGCTGCCAGAAGCCTTTCTTCTACCAGGGATACACTTGGCCTTCACCCCTCCTTCTCTCTCCTCCCTTGTCTCCAGCTTCACCACTTCTTCAATCCCAAGTTTTGAGCTCCTGCAACGTTCACATAAATATATTAAGATCAAGAATACTGAAAACAACAAGCAAAGTTCCAATTTCTTCACTGCAGAAATTGGGAAGGGAGACATCCAAATGAACTACATACAACCTAATCATGATGCTGGCTGCAATATCTATCAACTGTTTCAGTGGAAGAATATTACAATACTGTGCCTTTACAAGAACTGCTGTTGTTTCATCACATTTTAGTGCTACTAAGAGTGTCATTATGGATCAAACTGTAAAGTGCACCTTGTCCATATTTGTTACTACTAGTTTTGATGAGAAAATTATATTGCATTGGAGATATATGTGGCCATGCAAAAAATGGTAAAAATTTTGTATGATATATACTTGTAAAAAATTTTTTGCTGCATTAAGAATAATTACCTTTCTTCATTATAAGAAGAGGATTTCTTAAGAGAAGGCTCCGGTGGGCATCTGTTTCCCTCAACAATGCTCCCGCTGAAGTATTCCTTATCTTCCAACAGAGGGTGACCAAACCGGAGGTTCTCCGACACGCACCGCAGCTCGTCCTCCTCCAGAACGGCCCGACTCGCGAGTCGACTCACCAGCCCCCTCTGCAACCCCCCGCTGCTCCTCCTTCCTCCGCCCAAAGGCGACGCCGCCACTACTGCGCACGCCGCTGACTTAAGCAAGCTTCCGGCGCCCGCCCCGGACGTGCCACCGCTTCTCCCCCCTTTCACAGCGCCGGAGCCGCAGGAGATGAGATGGAGCAGGACCGAGTTACGACTCAGTCCTGGCTCGGTCACCGGGTCCCCGTCCTCGAACCGCTGGGAGGAGGAGCCTCCGGAGCCGTCTCCTACGGTGACAGCGGCGGGAGGCTTGTCCGAGGAGGAGGACGACGGCGGAGATGCGTCGTCGAGGGGGAGCTCGGTGGGACTGTGCCGGTGGAGGTCCTGGGAGCGAGGAGTCCTAGCCCGGTTCTTGACCCGGCCGAGTTCGTCCGTGGAAACGCCGCGGGAGCACGTGTAACAGTTGGGGACCTTGTTCATGTTGCCCGCGGCATGACCGACGCACTTCACTTCCTCGTCTTCTATGACTTCTTCCACCTCCTCTTCGATCTCTCCTTCTTCTTCGTCGTCCTCGAAATCGACGTGTTGTTGCCTGCCGCTGTTGTGGTGGCCAACGGGCAGCGCTTTGGGCTTCCTGTTGCCCGCTGGAAGGTGTTGATACCTCTCTGAACAGTTCCAACAGGTAACAACGGTAAGCTAATAAATCGACCAAAAGAACAGTTGCCAAAAATACATGGAAATGTTGACAAGAGGTTAGTGTAAGTTGCCACCATAAGTTCCAGGTATGATCTCAGAGCCCTTTAGCACGTATTCAATGCCGTCGGCAGGGTAGATGATGTCGTTCTCGGCCAAGTCGTTCCACACGTATCCATTTTTGTAGCTCCTTCAGCATTGGAAAGCAACACAGGAATTTGTTATGTATGATCAGAGAAGTGTGCACAAGCTTAACTTAGGATCATGCATTTATGTAGGCTTCTTACCTCTTGCAAGACCAGGAGAAGAGAGAGGGCATGCCTTTGCCTCTCAGAAGAGTGAGCCTTTCGGTCACATCTATTTGTGCCAAGAACAAGAAGCAAGTTACAACAAACGTTTCAGAAACATGAACTCCTATGTATATTCGTGTTAGTGGGAGAAATCTGAAATGGCTCACCTTTGAGACGAAGGTGCTGGTTTGGGAGGTAAGGGAGCTCCATGAAGTGTGGATGCTCCAACTGGCCATTTCTGCTGAGGTAGTATATGATCTGAACTTTTCTCAGAGGCCTGATGAACCTCTGGTGGTGGTGATGGTGGTGCTGCGAGTAGCCCATCAACCTGGCACGATCCGGACTGGTCTCTCTGCTACTAAGCCTCCTCCTTCCACCCACTCCTCCACCTCCAACCTCCATTTCAGCTCTAACAAGACACTGATACCACTTTATGGGCTCTACTTTTCGGATTCGAATACTGGAAACAGGAGAAGGTGGAACAAGGGATGTGTGATTACTGCGTACTGTTACAAGGTAAGAGGAGTAAAGTCTGAAGTGAAGTAAACGAGGGAGCGAAGTGAGAGACGCGAGCAGAGAGTGGAAGCGACGTGCCAAATTTTATCTTGCGGCCATGGCCGTAGTCTGCTTTATATGTACGAGCGGGGTTCACAGAACGGGGTGCGGTCACCATCTCCACGCTCACCGCTGGGACCTTCTCTTTGGCCTGTACGTGGCATTATATGAGCTACAAGTTTTACTGTTTCTTAATTTAACGTGTGTTTTTTTTTTTTGTTTTCTTTTGGGGTGAATATGTCATGAAATCGTAAGAAGCAAACAAGGACTTGTGATCAATATGTATGTTAAATGGTTCTTTTTAAAAATCAAAAGATGACATGCATGTTATAAAGTGGATGGCAATCCTGTTCTCTAGGGACAAATAGAAGGAGAGCATGATATCATACTTTTGTCCGATGCATCACTAACTTCTGATTCTGAGACAGACATGGCTAATGGTAGCTTTTCTTCCTTCAGATGAACCAAATTTCTGTTGTCATGCTAATGAAACCTTAATCAGTGAAAATAAAGGGCTACATGTTACTGTTATGATCAGAGTGGTTTTTGCTGGTAAAAGAATGCTCAGGGGAAGAAGTGCTTCCGTAATCTAACATGAACAAAACTTGAACTTGGAAGTGATCCGATATCTGCAATATGTTTCAGATAAATTTCTTTGCTCAAATCCCAAAGGGCTATGACTAGAGAAGAGGGAATCGCTCGTGTACATTGAATTGCAAATGGAACCTGATTTACAAGTGGCATACATCACTGTGATGGTTCCAACTTGAACCCTTTAAACTGTGCTGTGATCAATGCTGTGTTGGTAGTAAATGATGTTGGAATTTAGTCAATTTATGGTCTGCAAGCAGGGTCTTATGGTGTGCCGGAAGCAGAAGGGAGTGATCAGACGCTTGGATCCCCTGTCCAAACAGCAGTGCCACAGTAAAAACCTCTGCAGAAGCTGCAAAACATTTAGCATGCGAGCAGAGGGAGGGAAGGTGTGTTATGGCTGGGCTCTGCCTCCTAGACGAGCCTCCTTTTAAATAGCATACAAAAAGCACAGTAACAGCAAGCTTAGCTGCATGCACTGTGGCCTCAGCTACCCCTTAGCATCCATGTGGTAAGTTTCCCCTTCGTTTGCTACTTTGAGAAGCTTTTGGAATCTATGCGCTCGAGTGTAATTGGCTAATCCGTTATACCTTTTCCACTGTATCTTATGAATAGTCTTTTCAAGGGGCGACGCTCTGGTCCTCCTTGTAAGCTAAATATTTAATGCTTCTTCACCTTTTTGCAATGTTTGAGTTCCACCTTTTTGTTACCAGAGTAAAAAAAAGTTTGACATCAGACCTTTAAGGCTCACTGAAGCATCACTCAGTTGAACTTTGCTTTCTGATCATAGGAAAAAAAAAACCAGTGTGCAATGCATTGTTTCAGAAAATGCAAGAAACCTGCAGCATGGACTGCATGGTTGAAGGTTCAGTATGTTCAGTAAGAATGTCAACAATGCATTATCATAGTGAAGCCCATGAGGCTGAACAATGGATTGATAGCCGGTTTGGCGTTCAGTAGGGGACCGGAAGACATACATTCCAGTGAAGCTGCAACTGATTTGATATGAAATAGTAGCCACTAAAGGACATTGCATGGAAAGGTTGAGGGGAATGCCTTACTATTACTCCTGTGAATTCTTGTTGCTGATCAAAGTTTAGAGCTACGAATTGATCCATCTCCTTTTCTTCCTTTTTTTCCCTCCTCTCCTCTGCATGCTGCAGATGGATTTCACAAGTCCAACTTGTTAGTGCTACAAGATCCTCCTGATTCCTCCTCACCCAGTTGTCATAGGCATTGAGTAGTTCACTCATTGTCTCATCATTTTGATTGATCGCAATCTTCTAAGCCTTCTGTTTCCATGGAAGAAAGGCTTCATGGCGAGAGTAAAACATCTGTTACCGGACAAAATGAGCTACGCAAGTTTTGGCAAGTTGTGTCCAGAGTCAAAGACTCCCTTAGCAATATGCAAATTTCCATACTTTTCTCTATCAACATCGAGCCTTTCCTTTATGCAAACTACTGTGTTAATTAACAAACTAATGAGAGCTCATAGCAAGAAAAGATGTGATATTATAATTCTGACAATTCCTGTAGAAAGGAAGAGAGAGAGAGAGGCTAATGAAAAAAAGGATCACTTGCGATAAATTATGTTCGAATGCTTCCTTTATCGTTTCTGGCACATCGATGCTCTGCTGTTTCGATGTCATTGGCTCGGCCCTGCTTCTATCTCTACAGACTACAACAACAGAGAATTCTCTAAGAACACATCTGCTGAACTGAGCAACAGAGGAAGTTTGCTGTTGTGCAGCAGGGAACTGTGGATGTCAGTCTGTCTGATTCCCTTGGGCATTGAAAGGAAAAGCTTCCAGGATGAATTAATGAAACGGTGAAGAAGACAGTCTAGGACAAGTTTTACCATAAACACTTTGCTTCCTCGTACACTGGTTCCTCCTATTTATACAATTATTGCTCAATGGATAGTAACAACATATGGAAATACTTCTGAAACAACATGGATATTATATTGCTAAGCTTCCACAACAACGTTTAAATTGTTCATTAAACTAGAGAGGGTCACTGGTATGTGACCATGGAAAAGTGGGGCTGGGGAAGAATCAAGGAGCCAAATAGCTCCGCAGGGCCTTATCAGGCTAAGGGACGACCACTTTGGATCCGGCGCTGCTTGCCAATTCCAAATGTGGATTTTGATTTGACCCCTCCACAAAAAGTTCTTCAGTGTCCATCTCACTGTTCTTCAGTAAATGAGCTGCTGTATCACATCTTAGAAAACAGCAAGAACAAAACACAGGAAAGAAGAAACAAAACAAAGAAGTGTCTGATCAGATTTTCTTTTTTTTTTCTGAACATTATTCAATTTCTTTCATTTAGGTTCATTTAACTGCAGATATATATTCTTATGTTTTTTTGGAAGGTAAAGAGAAAGAAAACAGAAGAGTGAGGCGGTGGCACTGGCAATAAGGGTGTGGTAGGGTTGGGGGTGGGGGGCAGGAGTCAACTGTTAGGTGGTCAATGAATGAACAAGGTAAGCAGTCAAGTCTTATTGTAACTGGTGAAGGAGCGATGTGAAACTTGATGTGACCTTAATGCTGTTGAGCCCAAAGCAATTTGAAGCAAAATTGATGCTAAATGAACTGATAAGCAATTTTAAGTATATTTAGAATTCGATATTTCTATATGTAAAACAAAATATTAAAAAGTTTTTTCGTCCTAATTAAATATAGGATATGGGACGAATACTAAGTTATCAAATTTGGTAGTGGGTCAAAATTCTAATCTCTTATCAATATGCTCTTTAGTATTCGAGTTGTACTTTGATTTTATAATAGAATGAGGTTAAGGGATGTGTGGAGCAGGTTTTGCTCCACACATATGGAGTGTTGTTGGATCTGAAACGAAAGACTGAGATTGAAGCACGGTTCAAAGACTTCTAAATCAAATTTAATGACCGATTCGGGGGATTCAATGATCGGTTCAAAAAAAACCTAAACCCTAGTTATTTCCACCCAGTCGCCCCCTCAGGTTCTCTCTCTCCCCATTCTCACAATCCCTAGCCGCCTCCCATCTCTCTCTCTCTCTCTCTCTCTCTCTCTCTCTCTCTCTCTCTTGCTTTAGACTCCCCG
>LTAE01005528.1:5196-28190 GCA_001647135.1 Pontederia paniculata
CTATATCTTTGGTCGATCGTTTGTGCTTCACTGCTGCTCACATGCTCTCCTCCTCTGATACTGGTCGACCACTTATATCCTTAGGACGCCCATTGCACACATATGGTTCTTTATGATATATATTACGTGTGCAGTGGTCGTCCATTCCTTCAGCTCAGGTCGATCGCTGTACTGAACTTGACTATGTCCTATTACAGAAATCAGCTCAAACAAGTTCATCAGTACAGACTGAGTTCACTTACAAATTTGTGATCATTCAAAACACTCTCGGGATCCTAGATTCAACAATAATGTGGAATTATATTCACTGTTATTGTTTACCACACATTTGAGTTTCATAACTCGAGAGAATTGTCTCACTTGCATTTGACTTGATGGTGTACAACAACAATGCTCATACGACTAATTTGCACATGATTTAAGGACCTTCATAAATGTCTTATTTTTTTTGTATTTTAGTTGTAACATGAATAAGTTATTATCATCCAAAGGATTATGAAATCTTTAGTTATTATGCCATTTAAACTTTCACATTTAATATACTTATATTTTATTTTGTATTTGTTTCTTCCTTTCTATTAATGTGTAATATTTGACTAGTCATGATCAACAATATAGTCAAAGTATAGAATTGAGTAGCATCTCCAAAGACGAATTCTGTCATGTGGAAAAAGTTACTTTTGGAGATGTTACATCTACATATAAGCATAAGTCCCAGGTGAATGGTGGTTGCTTGTGACGTTGCACATGAATTTTGCATTATTGTAGACAATTTATCTCTCTTTAGGCTCTATAGCTTTTGTTACGTCTCCAAAAATACACTTATTCCACAAGAAAATTATGCACTCTCGAATGGGCTACCAAACTTAAATGCTACTTTGACTATAAATAAAATTTGCGGAACACAAAAACCAATACCGATAAAATAATAGAATCAACTTTAACTTCTACAAGTGCAGAAACTTAATAGCCATATCTTACATGTGGCTCAAAAGTAAAACGAATATTAATAAGAAGTAACTAATATGATTTTGCTACTATAAAAGAATGCTAAGTAGAGACTCTATGTCATGTGCAGTCCAATGATGTCACGAGCATTCTCCATTGTACAAGCCACTTTCCTCACCTAATATGACTAATCACCTGTAGGATTAAAATGCAGGGAAAATAATTCTTCCATGAGTTATAAGATAGTAAATAATTGAATATGAAATTCATAATAGAAATAATCATGCATACCGATTAACCAATACCAACGATACGATACTTTGCTTTACTCTGCAATGCTTGCTTTACTTAATTTCAATTATGTCACTATGTTGATTTCAGTGTGTTGCACTACGTCTATTATACAGAAACAATACTTAAGTTGGGGTAGATTTTCATCTCTTTTCATCTTTACTATTTGTTGTCTAAGGAGGAGCTTTTCACTTGTTTTGGAAGTGTAAGGTAGTTTCATGTACAATTGTCAATGGCGGATTAAACCATTACAAGGTGTCATCTTTTAGGCACAGTTTGGTTGCTGGGGTAATGTGCATGGATTAAACTTTTCTAATCCATCACTTACTCCCATTACCCTAATCCATCGGGAATAAGTCTAATCCAGGTAAGAGAGAAGGAATAAGTTGCTCTCAGCTTTTTGTTCCCAACATAATTAATGCAATGGGACCCACCAGATAAAAGAAAAATGTTTGGTTCAAATGTGGGGAATAAGACCTTAATCTTAGTCTTATTCCCCAACCAAACAGGGTCTTAGGGAAGGATTGTAACCTTTTGGTGGAACCCTTTTCGTTCCAACAGGGAGGAGATGGCATGTATAATAGGAATAGTGGCTCGAAGACTGCCTCCATAGCTTCACTACCTGCCCATCCGATATGATGTGATATGATACGATACTTAATGATCTCTTGAAAATCATTACACTTGGCAGTTCTTAATTTTCTACGTTTGTACTTCAATTAATACAAATGCTAGTAGAAATAGGAAAAAGAGTCAAATCATCTTCAAACAAAACAATTAGGACAATTATGAAATTGCTCCCTTTGTGACTCAGGCTAGGTTACATTGTTACTTGGCCAATAGTATGGACTTCAAATGAACTCTATCTTTTACAAAGATGACATCTTAGAATCTCAAATATGAAATTCCCAGAATTTATTTATTACCAAATTATCCTCAAGAACAATAAAAATGTCAATCTTTGAATTTTCTACTTGATCTTCTATTGCTAAAGTTTATTACAATTATAACATTATCTGTGGATATCATTTTCAAGTAATTACAATTGTTTTAGAAAGATATGATCAAGTCTATCTAGACCTAAATTCTTATATTTCTATGTGAATACTATTTTTGACAGATTTCACAAATCTATCTCATTATTATCAATGACAACATGACAACATATTGATATTTTGTTAATAACTTCTTATCTATGACTCCAATTGAGTTAAGTCTTGACTATGAAAACTAGACTTCAAGAGCTATCTTCTTGAATTTTTTTCATAATTTTTGGATGATGCAAATCTGTTCGAAATTTCCTAATAGCAACAATTATGAATTTAGGATAGAAAAATGAATAATAACATTTTTAAAAGTATCTATGATGATGAATACCTAGAACTCTTAGCATGCCTTAATCTATTAAAGAGTTCATGTCCAAAGTGAATTCAATTAAACTCACGTACCTATTCGTCTTCTTGAACCTATTACCTCCTAGTCTTCTTTTAGTTTTCGTGCATGATCTTAGATCCTTATCTACCATTATTGCTAGTGTTTGGGTTGTGGACTGCAAGAGAATGAGAGAGAGGATGAGAGAAAGAGAGAGATAAGAGATTATGAAAAGATCAATGGTTTGGGTTCTATTTATAAGAAAAGAAAATTTCTCTAAATAGAGTTTTTATATGATTAGAATTCCTTAAGGAGAACTTTTGCATGTGACTAGAATTCTGTTGAAAATTAATTTGGATAAGATTATTACTTCCTAAGACAATTAGAATTTGAAAATAACATTTGATTATGACTCAAATATTTATCTTTTTCTTAATCAAAATCATATATTAGTTTTAACATTATCTTAGCTATTATTTAGGACTAACATTACATTAATGCACTAAAATCACGTACAACATGAACTGCAAACTCATTGTGGTAATATGATATTTTAAATTTTGTAATTTATTATACTTATATACTATTATTACAATATTTCATATATGATTATAATTATAGGCTTCAATGAAGAGCAATTAAAATTTCTTTTGTAAGAAAATCAAAGTTCTTTACTAATCGTGCCAAGCTTGCAACAAGCCGATTATATTATATAATAATATATTATATTGCAATTATTTAGAATATAAAATATATAATTTATTTATTATTATAAAGCATTTGAAATGTAGCCAAACACTTTGTAGGATACTTTATGTTGAAAAGTAAATCTATTGGTAAGATACTTTTTCTTACCAGTCTTTTAAAACATCATAGATATTTAAAAAACATCCAAACGAGGCCTAGCTCATGAATACTTTCGCAAGGTATTAGGTACACAAGTTTTATTCTAAAAAACTAATCTAATTATTTTCGGTATTTTATGAAAATGTAGTTTGATATATATATATAATATATATAATCTGAAAAATGTTTATACTGCTCATATAACTAGTTGCAACTTGCAGCCTATACCGTCCATCTGTTGCATGCAATTGTGAGACTTCCTAAATAAAAAAAAAAACTACCTGATAATCTAACATGATAACGTTATGAATTCCATAAGTAAAAAAAATAAAAATGCATTCCATAACATTTGGCAACAACTACCCACATGATCCTTTTTTTTTTTGCTCTTGACGATTTATGACAACTTTTTTTTCTTCAAAGTCTGATGCACTTTTTAACATTGCTACGATTGGGAAAATAACACTAAGGTTGTGTTTATTTTTAGGTTTGTTGTTATGTGGATAAGGATTGTTATTTAAGTAGGTTTCTTATTCCATGGATAAGGATTTTTATTCAAGTAGAAGGGGGTTGAATTGGTGTTTAAAAACTTTAGCGACTAAAATTGATTTTTCACAAGATTAACAAAATGATAGCAAAAACTAAAAGATTAATTATCACACAACCAAATCCAGAACACTTAATTTAGAAATCCCCAAGCAATAAAGTAATGCAAGAATGTAAATGAGCTAGTGAATGAAAATTCAGTAGTTAATGATTTCTTGATGAGGTTCGGTCCAACTTCTTACCTTACGTCCCTGGTTCAATTTCTCAACCTTGAGAATCTTAGATATACATAAGTGTTCCTTTGTTTTGAATATGGGAAAACATTTTTACACCGACACCCACCTTTTCTCCGCTTCAAGAGGTAAGACACACATCTTCTCATAAGAATCTCTCACAACCACATTTTTTCTCTCAAGAAGTAAGGCACAACCTCTTGTTACAATGAGCTCAAACGATATATTAAAGATATAAATTCTCTCTTTTACAATTTGAATGTCACTCGAGAGAATAAAAGAGAAGAAAGAACTTATGAGTTGAGGACTTGCATGTTAAAAGTGATTTGACTTGACAGAGGATGGTTTTCTTGTAAGCTCTTATCCCTTATGCATGCTTAAGACTCTTTTATAGCCTTAACTATTCATTATAGCCATTGCAATGTTTTTCCAAAATTTCTTACTCTAAAATAGAGCCGTCACACCTTTTAGTAGCAAGGTCGATCGATTGACTCTTCAGGTTAGTTGCGGCATAATAGAAAATTAGTTGTTGCATCTTGTTTACAAAATGGTTGGTTGACCTTTTCTGAAGAATAGTCCATTTAATTCTAAAAATCAGATCAACTAACCTTGAACAATGTGGTGCTCACTTGAAGGTCGGTTGACCTTTCTAGATGGTTAGTCCAACTAACCTAAAGTCGATACAGTGAATTTCACAAGTCGAACCAACCAATCTTGAACAATGTGATGCTTACTTGGAGATCAGTTGACCAAAAGTCGGTCTAGCCGACTTCATACGCTGGACCAACTGACTTCATTGGAACACCTAATAGACTTGCACCATTTTTGTAATACCTTTATACACAATTATCATAATGAGATAATAATAGAAAAGTAAAACAAAAAGGTCCACAATTATTTATTCATATCCCATTTCAAATCTTATGAGAAGATAGTCAAATATTCAGTTAAATTTAGTATATATTATTTGATTTTTTTCTTTGACATAAAGCTGATCATAATTTCTTATGTAGATAAACAATTAAGCTCATTCTTGATTATTTAGAATGATAATCAAAAGATTTATAACTCATATGTTCATGTCTTAGTCCAAATGTGATGCAATAATATTCAAATACTAGAGTCAAATTCATTCTTTGGGGCACATTCCTTTTTAAGATTTGCATCATCACGTCACATATCATTTTCTAAGGTTTTCATCATGTATCTCTTCTTAAGGTTTGCACTTTGCATAATGAAAATAATATGATTATGACACTAAGTTATCAAGTCATTTTTCCAACTATTTCCCTCTTTTTTATGATGACACATTGCAATATGTCAAAAGTCATAAGAATTAAACTCCAATATTCATCAAATAATTATGCTCTCCTTATACTTATGCTCCTTCTTTATATAATGAATAAACATATTAAGTATAGTAGAAAAGAAGTTTTCATAGATAGCTCACATCTTTCTTCCTCTTTGTCACATTAGAAAGATAATAGTTGTTCAACACGAAGATTATGAATGAGTAGAGAAATTTAAAAGTTTGACACAATAGGCACAATATGCATACTTTCTTTCCTTACTTATATGCCCTCGGACTAAAATGTAATTTTTAATCAAAATGGGAAGAAATAAGAGAAGAATTTATTTTAATGTTTGACATATTAAGATACTCCCTCTACCCTTATGCCCATGTTAGATAAATAAAATTAAGATCTCGAGAATTTTTCAAATTTGATATTTCGCTTTTGTTTGTCCTTTGTCATTTTGAAAATCAAATGAAAGATGATTAAAAAGAATGATTGAGAATTGAAACTTTAATGCTCTCAAACAAATTGTATGATATAAGATAGGAAAAAATGGAGGTGCTCCCTACTTAAGTAGGGAGCACCATGCTCCCTACATTTTAAACCGTAGGATGTGAGATCTATGGTGACTTGATTTAGGAGAGAGAAAATTTAATATCCACCGTAGATCTAACATCCTACGGTTAAAAATGTAGGGAGCATGGTGCTCCCTATTTAAGTAGGGAGCACCTACATTGAACCCTATAAGATATGTTTAAAAGTTCACAGACTCATTTTTTGTTTTCTTTGCCAAAAAAATAACATCATATAAGAAGAATAATAATGACAAGGGTTAGAGCAGAATTTATACCTTTCTTTTCATGATATATGAACAATATGAATAATCGTGCTAATACATATCAAAACATCTATTACAAGTCTAAAGAATTAGAAGATATAATATTTTCAATATAATCCCCTTAACAAATGAAATATAAGTCCCTCCTGTATTCGCATTGGATATTTGGAAAGATTTTCGGATTTTTTACCATCAAATAAGGATGAGATATATATATTTCAAAATGCATGAATAATGTGAGATGTGAGCACTACAAGATAAAGTAATATTTCTTATTATAGCATCATATTGATATTTCAAAAAGAATAACCAATCAAAACATAATCGATGTTTATGCAAAGGCGTGAACACAAACGTCGAGATGCTCAACTAATAAATATACTCACAAGTGCACAACATAATCAAGAATCATAATTATATAGTTTTGCGCAAGTAAATTATGAAAAATTTTAAGAACTTATTTGTGTCACTTTCCTTGCTGCATCAAATGACTATTGACATATTTGCACAAAAATATATTAACAATTTTAATACAATAATAATGATCATCTTACAAAAAAGTCATTTATCAATAACTGATTTTGTGTCATAATTGAATCAACACTTCTCATAACATCAAAATGTCAAGATAAGTATGTCTCCAATGACTTATGAGGAATATCATTCATAACATCAAATATAAACATGTATAATTATAATTGATACCCTTGAGATCAAGGATAATCATAAGATATGATTACAAGATTATTTATCAGATATAATCAATATATTTGCAAAGCAAACATTTGTCAAAAGGAGTAAGCATATAATTTTAAAATTTCCATGTAGACAAACACATAGGATATTCATAAGCATGTATCAATACAAAAAAAAAATCATAAGACCACAATCACAATCAAGTTCTCAACCAACCGTATTGTCATTTTTCTCACATGATTAGAATTTGAAAATGTGCTACTTTGTTTATTCCTTACTTTCTTTTACCTTCTTTTCTTAATCTTATATGTGACTTTTTAGCCTTCATATGCTTCTCCACTTCTTCTTTTTTTGTCATATCAAAAAGTGTTTACAAGTTAAGGTGTGTGATAGACAAATATGTTCCCCCTAAATTCATGCATAACTTTTCGAAGAACTAAAAATGATAAAAAAATTAAGTTACCAATACTAGGAGTGCTTTGACATATAGGATATTCATAAGTGTGCATTCAATATAAAAAATCATAAGACCATAATCATAATCAAGTTCTCAGTCAACCATGTTATCGTCTTTCTCACATGATTAGTATTTGAAAATGTGCTATTTTTATTTATTCCTTACTTTTGTTTACTTTTTTTCTTAGTCTTATATACGATTTTCTTAGCACTCATTATGCTTATCCACCTTTTTTTTGTCATATCAAAAAGTGTTTACAAGTGAAGGTGTGTGATAGCCAAATATTGTTCCCCATAAATTCATGCATGACTTTTCGAAGAATTAGAAAGGATAAACAATTTAAGTTACCAATATTTAGCAGTGCCCCAATAGTGACAAGTCAGATGAGGAAGGAGGGAGGTGAAATGAGAGAGAGAAAGAAGGAGAGAGTGAATTTACAAGAAGGTGTGTTTTAAGTTAAGGTCGGTTAATCCGATCTATCAGTCAATCGACCTTGATCAGTGGCTCCCCCATAGTCAAGGTTGAACGATCCTGATATGACTATTCTTAACATTGCATTTCAAATTTAATTTGAATGTTTTTTACAATATCAAAAGTTTCTAAGCCTAAATTTTCCCATATGAAGGAATGTTGTTGTCCAAACCTAATTTATCTTCAAGTCAAAAGTGATGACATCATATAATCTTTCATAATTAAATCATGTAAGCATTGCATGAACTTGAATTTCATTTTTGTTTTCAATCAAATGATATTGAGCATGTTTTCCATCTCTTCTCGAGAAATAAGTGGGCTATTTCTTTACAAAATTGTGGAAATTCCGCCAAAACTTTTTTACTACTTATATTTTAGTACAAATAAAATTATAAGGGTTTAATGAAGGTGCTACCACCATGTTACGTATCTCATCAATCATATGATGTTAAATCTATAACATATAAAAAAAGATTTAGGAGAGAGAAAACCTAAATATATTCACTATAAACATCCTATGGTCAAAGAGATATGTAACATGGTGCTACCTGCTTAAGTAATAGCACTTTCATTTTTTTTTTCCAAATTATAAATGAAATTGTCACTCTAATTATCAGTATTGTCCAAAATAGAACTCTTAATACTCATATCATTTTGATTTTTTATCAAATAATCTTGTATCTAACTATTATAATTTTTGAATAATAAACAAAAATAATTTTTCATTTCCCAACTAGTTTGTTGTTCAAGCAACATATGATTCCAACTTATTAAATATACATCTAATTTAGTTTTTGAATAATGGTCAAACATTTATGATCATTACCACAAATGACTACATAATGTTCAAGTTCAAGATCCTAATATATCTCCATTTTTCTATACTCTTTTTAGATATAGATAATTTACACATTTACTATCGCACGTTTTTCTTCACCATAAAATTGATATCACATTTATAATTATAACAATCATGGCAAGGATGAAAGTAAAATTATTTGTTTAATTATCTTTGCATGTGGAGCAAGTGAATAATTATGCAACTATCAAGGTATCACAATACAAGTTAAAATAAGTTAGAATATTGAATTTCACAAAATAAGTTATCATTAAATTCTTATTTTTCAATCAACCAAAAATTTTCAAATTTTATTCCATTCATGCATATTCAACATTTTTTTAATAAAAGATATTTTAAAAAGAATTGATCAACATAAACATGCTAATACGAGAGATCTATTTCAATATGAAACTTTTAAGATCAAATAAGAAAAACAGTATGAAAATATCAAACAACACATTTTCATATCAAGCAAGACATTTTATATAATATAATTAAGTTTTATCACAAATGCTAATTTCACCTCAAATTAAAAAACATCAATTAATACAATTTTACAAAAATAAGCATTTACGTAAGTAATATGACAAGATAAAACCAAATACCTCATGCAAAACCTTTTATTTCAAAATAGCATTATAGCGAGATTATAAGTTTTAATAGCAAAAATGGCATTCAATATTGTCCAAAAAATATAATTTGTAATATGATCATAAATTGCAATGTGCAAAAATTTCTTCTTAATAAATGATTTCAAAGATATAAAAAAGAGAATCATATATGCAAAAAATATATGAACACCGAATAGCACAAGTCATGAAATTTTGAATAATTCCCTCATCTAGCATTTCTATGTTAATCTTATATCTTTCACCATAATTTTTTTTGTCCATCCATAGGTGTCAAATATTTTTTTCTCTTCTTAATTACAATAGGATGGCAAGACATAATCGTATTATTTTCATAGAATCCAAAATATCAAGATGCATATTGATTCTTTTTCAACAAATGGACATTCATAAAAGAAACATATCAAGATGAGTGCAAATGCCTACAAGAAACTTTATATAGCATCTTATCACAATTTTCAATTCCATATAAAAGTCTTACACTTAATAGATATTTAATATTTAACCTTTAAAACATCAAGACAATAACATATAACTTGCATTTTAGAATTAGAACACATAATTTCAAGCAAGTGTCATACATAATGTATATACATAAATTCAAGTACTTAATATTCATGGTTAATGCAAATAAAATTGTTTCCCAATTACTTAATAGACAAGAAAAAGCGTTATCCACATATTGTATGCATTATTCAATTTACAAAACTTTTTTTTTTCAAACAAATTAACTAACATATTGACAAAAAATTCATGCAAGATAACGGCCATAATATTAAAAATTCACATGAATCATATTATTAAACACGTAACATGCAACATTTCTTGTTTACATTTTAAATATTCACATAAGGTATGAAATTTCAAGCCAATAACACATATATAACATTTGTTGGATTATCATAAAAAAAAGTGTATATAAACTAAGCATTTAATTAAGCAATGTTATTTTCAATTTAAAAGGAAAATATTGATCATTGAATGAGAAAGAATTTCTTTTCCTTTTTTGTAGTGCATATTCAAAGATTAAATTTGTTCTAGGCTTAAATCAAAATAATCAATAGGCACTTGAATTATGTTTCCTAAAGTATAGTCAATCACATAAGCATATTCTCATATAACCATGTGATGCTAGAACATGGAGGATTACAATAGTATTCAAGTTTTGTTTTGTAATCCTTATGTGTATAATTAAGAAACATCTCATGTGACATTATCCAGTGTCATTTATGCAATCAATCTTTGATGAATCTTGGAAGCATTAAGATCGATTTATTCACTTTCATATTCAAGCATCTTTTCCTTTATGTGAGTAAAAGATACTTACAAGAAATAATTATTTTTTCTTAGGTATCCAAACTTGTTTGGGTCCAATAAAATTAGCACTGGTTCGTTTAGGAATCCAAATAAACCTCATGCTAATATTTGTACATTTCTTAACTTCACATTCATTAGTATAATGACCATAAAAACAACAATAATGATAAGTAATTAAAGATTTCAGAGAATGATCATAAAAGTGTTTTGATTTCAAAATACGAGAATCAGAATCATTTAACTTGAGTGACCAATCAAGAGAATGTCTATTTTTTCAAGTATGATCAGGAAAATGTTCAAACAATTTCTTTATATTGTTTCTCTTATTAAAGGCATGGAAAGTAAAGCTATTATCATTAAAATGATGTTTTTTTGTCCAAATAATATCATATTCAAGGTTTAACCAACATGAGAAAAATTTGGAGATCGACATTAATAAAAGCTATTATCATTAAAATGATATTTTTTTGTCCAAATAATATCATTCAAGGTTTAACCAACATGAGAAAAAATTGGAGATCAACATTAATAACACTTAAGGGTTAGCAATAAAAGTAGATCATTCAAAGTTTTTTTTTCAAAGAAACCTTCTTCTTTTGTAAATCTTCATTAAAATAGTCAACTTTGAATTCTAATTTTTTAAAGACTCGTAAGAAAATATGAGTATACATGATGCATGATGTATAAAGTCATCTTCGAGAACTTGATTTATGAATCTTTAAAAATAAACATGTTTTGTAAATCTTCATTAGATAAACATGATGTATGATGCCATGCCAAAATGTGTACTTGTATACATGTCTCTGTGGTAGCTTGGATAATGAGAGGTTCACACTTTCCTAATCATTTGAGAAATAGTTGAATAATTGACTATTAATGTGTGATAAATTGATAGGCATATTACTGACAACTCAATCAATATAATAGAATGGAAACATGTCCACCATGATGTAAAGTAATGTGGTTCTAGCAAATAAAGAACAACGGAGATGTGATTCTTCATGAGACTAATTAAATCATTTTATAAGTTTTTATACATATTTTGAGTTAATGAAAATAAGTTTTACTTCTGAAAATAGAACATAAAGAAATTTCCTATAATGGTTGCTTGTCTAGATATTAATATCTTTTTTAATTTAAAAAAATGATAATTGTGTGAAATAGGTCCTAAAGGATATATGTTGGAATTTATTTAGGAATTACATTATTGGGAAATAGAGTTGGACAAGAGAAAACAATTGAAGATTGTGAATGTGTTAATGATCCAATTAATTTTAGCTCATCTAATTAATTAAATTTGTTAAGAATTTAATAAAAATGAAATATCATTCATATATTTTACAACGGAACATTCATATGATTAATCATTAATTTTAAATTTATTATTCAAATTAAAATAATTTAAAATCACCTAATATGATTTTAGATTGTTCAAATCTGAATCGCATATTTAATCATAAAAATAATAAGTTAAAAGAATAGTCAAATTATTATTTAACAAAATGGTAAGGCATCCAGTACGGTGGCAATAAAAATATATATGGAGAGAACAAAAAATGTCTATTTTAACTGATAAGTTCAGTTGAGATCACCTTGTTCTCAGTTCAAACTCTATAGTTACTAGTTATCGTGTTAAATATAGAAATTATACCATAAAATAGTGCAAACGATGATTGTGAACGAAGTTTTTGATGTCTCAAACGCAAAAATTACTCTTTTCTCGTAAACTTTTGAAATTACTTGACGGAAGTGGCACAGCAGAGAATAAGACAAGACATGTAAACTGCAAAGATCTACCAGTAATTTACTGTTTAACTAATTACTGAAACTCTTAAGAATACAATTTTTTGTAAATACCCATTTGTTGTGTTCACTTCTTCGAGGTCCTCTTTCGTGACATCTGGCTATATGACCAAACTAAGAACATTCTACTAAACGGAAGCCCTCTATGTTTGTCTATTTTCATGGATTTTCTCTTTCTTATGCTTCCACATCTTTCTTTTCTGGAATGCTCCGATTTGCATGAACATTGTTGTTTAACAAACAATGCAATAAAGAATCCTTCAGTATCCTCGGTAGGATATGTTCTGAGCAAATGTTCCGCTGAACCAGAGAAGATACAAGGATGAGTGAGCAATATGGCATAATATGGAAGACGTGTCTTATAGAAGTTTTAGGAAAAAAAGAGAAAGGACCACATCAAAGCAGTGCACAGGTACACTTACAGCCATCAAAGACTGGAAGGCCACGACGGGGCCAATCTGGAAATGGGGTCTCCAGTTTAAAGCCCAAGGAAGTTGCAAAAGGAAGAACGGATTTGACAACATCCTCGTTCTCCTCTTGGTGCACGGAACAAGTGCTGTATACCACCCTCTCTACTGCAGGAACTGCAAAAGATGTGAACTGTCAGGATGGAAAGTCAGGTAAAGTTTCCATCTTCCGCGGTCACAAAACTGCAACAGCAAGCTACATTAACACTTAGAAAAAGCAAGTTAACAGTTGAATATATGTCCAAGGATAACTTACTGATCCCAATTTCCCAAGAACAAACTGGGAAGGGCTACCAATTTGCACAAAAGGCCCCCTTTTCTAGGGAAATATTCACAAAGCTATTCCAGAACGAAAATAAATAAATGTAATCATACACCTTATGCTACAAGGCATTCTGGAAGAAAGGTGAAAAAGTTTCTGCTCTAGTGTCATACATGATAGAGCATGCAAAAGAGCTTTCGTTTGGAAAGCAGCAAGTTTCCTTATTCTTTCAGCATCGTCATCATTTGTATGCTTGCCTATTAATGAAAAAAGAAGCTTTAATTATTCTCTGTAGAAAAAGAAGATTTAGTTCTTTTATTGGAAAAAGAAACTCCAGTTATATTTGCAGCAAGAGGCAAAAGAGCAAGATCTTTATCACAATTTTAAATTTCCTAAAAGTTAGCCACTTCCTGCCAGGAAGATCATAGAGGCAAAAGAGAAGATCTTTATCACAATTTTAATATCTGAGAGACAGTTTGGATTCATGTCAGGAAGATCAACTACAGAGGCGATTTATTTACTAAGGGGAATGATGGAGAAGTATCGAAGTAGGAAAAGAGATTTACATATGATTTTCGTTGATTTAGAAAAGGCGTATGATCGTGTACCAAGAGAGGTACTCTGGAAAGCCTTGCAAAAGAAAAGAGTGGGTGTTGCATATATTAAGATTATACAAGATATGTATGATGGGGCATTGACTAAGGTTAGGACACCAAGAGGAGAGACGAAAGCATTTCCTATAAGAATTGGCCTACACCAAGGATCATCTTTAAGCCCATATTTGTTTAACTTAGTTGTGGATGCTCTAACCGAGAGTATCATAGATGAGGTACCTAAGTGCATGCTCTTTGCTGATGATATCGTACTTTTAGCGGACTCAAAAGATGAGATTAATGCAAAATTGGAAATATGGAGAAACACGTTGGAGTCAAAGGGTTTCCGTTTAAGTAGGAATAAGACAGAGTATATGCATTGCAATTTCACGAATAGACAATTTAGAGGCGATTCGGAAGTTAGGTTAGGAGATGATATAATTTCTCAAGTGACAAAGTTTAAATATTTGGGATCAATTATAAGACAAGATGGGGAGATTGATGATGATGTTAACCATAGAATTCAAGCTGGTTGGTGTAAGTGGAGGAAGGCTACTGGAGTCCTTTGTGATAGGAAAGTACCCCATAAGGTTAAAGGGAAATTCTACCGCACTGCTATAAGACCAGCAGTGTTATATGGTAGTGAATGTTGGGCTATGAAGGGACAACATGAACATAAAGTGGGGGTAGCTGAAATGAGGATGTTGAGATGGATGTGTGGTCATACTAGAAAGGATAAGATTAGGAATGACCATATACGTAAACGAGTCGGAGTGGCCCCTATTAGCGAGAAGCTGGTAGAGAATCGTTTGAGGTGGTTTGGTCATGTTCAGAGAAGGCCATTAGATGCGCCAGTAAGGAGGGTAGAGCAAACAATCTGGAGTCCGATTAAAAGAGGAAGAGGGAGACCAAAGCGAACACTTGACGAGCTAATAGAACGAGATCTATTAACGAATAATATACCTAAAAATTTGGTTACTAATAGAGCGCAATGGCGTCGTATGATCCATATAGCCGACCCCACCTAGTGGGATAAGGCTTTGTTGTTGTTGTTGTTGTTAGCCACTTCCAGTATGAATCTAAGATAATAATGTTGTCTTGCTGTTGCAAGGTCAATGTTTGTTTAGAGAAGGCTACCTTTTGAATATGAAGGCAGAAGATAATCTAGTCTCTTAGCTGATATACCAGATCCAGAGCATGAAGGATCCAACAGAATGGCACGGACCTGAAAAGAATGATTTACCGTCAGTATAAGAAAAAGAAAGAAGGGAAAAAGGCAATACCTTTGCATGTAAAATTTTCTACAATGATCAATTAAATTATTGACCTAGTTGATTGACATAATCTAACTGGGTTATCCCATTACAAGACAGGTGAAGGGTGTTGATATAGATAAAAAGAGTTCAAACAAGAGATGTGTTAAACCCCTGTGACTTTTACAAGTATAATCATTTTGATGCTGTAGATCATACTGCATACAAAGTTAAAAATGTGATATATAACAAGAAAAACAATTTCAAAAACAAGCATGTCCTATCTGATGCAGATATGTTCAATTTGGGATTATCCATTATAGTAATATAGTTCAAGTGAAAAAAAAAAACATGAAACGTGTTACACTCTTTTAACATAAGTAAAATCCTCTTGATGTTGTAGTTCATATTGCACACAAAGTTCAAATTTTGCTCTGAATGTAACAAGAAAAACAGTTTCAAGTACAAGGCTGCCCCATCTGCAGCGAATAAATTCAATTTGGGATCATCCATTATAGTAATATAGTTCAAGCAGATAAGAAATTAATAGAGAAAGAATCTATGATGAAAATAGAACAGAAGTCTTAGAATACCCCTTTGAACATTTGATCCTCTGTGCTTATATCCAGAAAGTCCTGATGAATTGCATCAATGTCTTAAAGACAAAATTAAGGTCAAATCACATGATGATTTTGCAAATATGATGAACTATGCATCAATAAACTGAATTCAACCCGCTTAAGAACATTTACTAATTTGTTGCTACAACATTGGCGTGTAAGTATTGTTAGGAAAATTGCTCTAAGCATATCACCTTCCTTAATATGGAAATTACTAGTAATCTTTTGAGGGAAAGAATGGCTGTTGAGCATGGACAGTGATCCAGATTATATTAGAACTGAAGTGGTAAAGTGCATAAAAGAAATCACAACTGAAAGGGAAGTGGATACTGCAAAAAAGAAAACAACATTATGCAATCCCCCCCACTCATTAATTGAAAAGGAGATATAATGTCTCTCTTCCCAAAAATGGTACAGTTGCGTTGCAACCATATGGCCCACATAACGACCTAGGATACCATCAATGGTCGCCTCCAATCCTGACCCTCATGTGCACCTAGTTCTCATATCAAGCTCCAAAAAGAATCAGTTGCTGATGGGTATACACCCATGTCCTGCACATGTCACCACCCCTCAGTGGCTATGGTGTGCTAAAACAGCTAGTACTAATATCAGGTAAGTCTGAATGGCATAAAACAATTTTCTAGCCTGGGATGCCATTGACGACAAGAATAACTGAACCCACATGCTACAACCACTTTAAAAAAGAATCAGGTAAGACTGACAGGCATAGATGATAAAAGTCACAAAATCTCTCATATTGGCGGCATCTAAGATTCACTTTCCATAACTTTGACCAACTAACTTATGTCATGAGGATAATTCATCTCCAATATTCAATTTAAAAAGGTAATGGCCAGTTATAATGTTTCACACAAATATGATATAAATTATTTATACAATTGATAGACATAATATACAATGAAATCATATGCAAAAAAATGACTCGAGGAATATATACTACAAAATTCATGAACATGTCAGATGTTCGTAGAATGTAATATTATCTCCAAGAAGGAAAGAGTAAGAAATTGTTATATAGGCCAAGTTATAAACAATCAAAGGATACTTGGTGCTCCAGACCGTCTAATTGTATCTCTCAGAATTCTAATCCTTCGCTCATGAAGCTCACAAGCTATAATATTCCCTTTTCCCTTCATCAGGGCAGCGAGATGAACAGTTTTGTTTCCAGGAGCAGCACAAGCATCGAGAACCTTCACCAGGTCAATAAATAAATTAAAGTATAATGTGGTTAAAACAAGTGTCAACTCAATACATGTAATTCAGGATATATGGACACAAAAATGTTGTTCATAATTGATGGACAATAAAGAGAACTGAAAGTAATATCCTCGGTATGAGATTCGCATTATCAACCGAATAGATTTCATGCAATCTGTTAAGTTTTGAATGATTTAACTAGTATAATAAGGATTGATAAGACAAATATCCTTGGCATGATCTTAATTCAATATCATAAAGAAGTGCGTATAGGTACAATGTAGTTACCAGTTATGCAGAATATTTTCAAAAAAGATTGAAGAATTAAGTCCATGGCAAGTTAAGGTAATATATAAGATATTAATGTGATCGATCATACATTCATTCGACATGAACAATATAGATGACCTTTAATGTATCCATATGAAAAGTGAAGTGCATTGCTGCTCGTATATGATTGACCCTTCGAATAATGATGAATTCTATTAAATTATCCACTGTTCATGCCAATCATCATTTATCTATCTGGAGCATTTGAAAAGTTCACCTAATATAAATCAGTTTACTGAGACTTATATTTTAGAATTTTGTATACTATGATCAGATACTTAAAAAGAATAACTATATCCATTATGAAGTCATCTACATACTTGGCACCCCATTTGACATGCAGGATAAGAATCAACATGGCTTTCTGACTATTATAGCTTTTTAAGGACATATAAGACAATTATAATATATATTCCCATCTAAAATAATAGAATATAGCACATCAAACTATGATAAGAATATGTTTTGCACTTTAGGAAGACCAGCATGTTCAGTTTAAGATAAAAAATAAAAACAATAGGCAACCAAAAAATTTCATGGGGAAACGTTGACACAAGTAACAAAAGGAGCTATCACAAAGAACACCTTCCATCCAGGTCTAGGACTCAAGCAACAACCACCGTTGAACTAGCTGGTCTTCATAAAGTGCAAAACATAGTATCACAAAGTATACTATGATCAGATACTTTAAAAGGATAACTATATCTGTTATGATGTAGTCTACATACTTGGCACCCCATTTAACTTGTGGGATAGGGATCAACATGGTTATATGACTATTATAGTTTTCTTTGAAGGACATACATCATTCTCATAATTTATATTCCCATATTTAATAATAGAAATATAGCACATCAAATTATGATAAGAATATTTTTGCACTTTAGGAAGTCCAGCATGTTGAGATTTAAGATAAAAAATAAAACATAGACAACCAAAAAAAAAAAAACAATGGGGAAATGTTATACAAGTAAAAGGAGCTATCACAAAGAATACCTTCCATCCAGGTTTAGGACTCAAAGCAACAGCCACCATTGAACTAGCTTTACCCTAAGAAAAGCAGTGGGGAATAGATAAGGAGATGAATGCAGCTATTCTGGATAACAGAACAAAATAATCAAACACACAGACTATGTCGAAAGATGTGCTAGCTGATAACTTCAATAAAAAAGAAATTCAGAAGAAAAAAAAGACAAATTCAACTCAAACAATGTTGTGCTTAAATGTGAAACTAGAAAATAAAGAATTTGGTTAATTGTGGACACAAAATCAATAAGAAAAGATAGATGATAAATCAACCTGCAGAAATACACTTCCATCCAGGACCAGAGGATGATTGTGCAAATCAACACTGGATGGAAGAACCATCACATCAGGAACCATCTCATCCAGGGAAACCTAAACAAAAAATGGTATTATCATTATGTATCTTTGATGTTTACTCTAAAGAAGAAGAAGATATTATAGATACTACAGACAATAATGCAACTTCGAGCTCATGAAAAGAAAGTTCTGGGAAGTTAGACAATAACAGAAGCACAAGGATCATGAAGAAATGCAGGGTGGCATATCAATGTAAAAAAATCATATAACTAGTAAACAGCAAAGAAAAGCAACAGAAAATACCATGTGTGAGTTCATTGTCCTATATATATATATATAAATATAATATATACACACACATGCGCGTGTGTAGTATAAGTATAGAGCCTCCCTTATAGAAAGATATGATATACATTATCTAGAAAAAATATAAATGACATATGCATATATAAGCTACAAATAATTCAATTTTTTTTCATTCTGATGCTTCTTTATGCCCTTGTATAAATAAATTAGATAAGTTACAACTAAGTTCAATTTCTTCAATTGTTCTTATGGTATGTCCTTGTATAAATTAGTTGAGCTCCACATCAAGTAATGTGTTGTCCTTTTCGCCTCAAAATAGAGAACTTTGCTGTTTCTGTAGGAACTGATCATTTAACTATTTATGGCGTTCACTTCAAGTTAAAGATCGGATCCTTTGACAATATCTCATTCTTCACCAACGACTACTGAGGTACATAGATGTCAGATGGGTTTCCATTTTTTTCTTAGTTACCAGAATTGTCAAAACTTTTGCTGCTTTTTCGTCATTTATTTTCCTGTTTTATCCTTTGTACCATTGTAATATTTGTATATCCATGCTAGAAAGCTAATTGTCCTATACCAAAGATAGTTCGATCTACTTAAGTACAAGGCAAAGAAGGCTATGTATATATTATGTATATTCTTTTTCTAGATACGGTATACCATATCTTTTTATAGGGGAAGCTCTATACTTATACTACACACACCCACGTGGCCTTTTGAAGGTAGGAGCTCTTGAAGGAGGTGTGTGTGTGTGTGGTACAAGTATATAGCCTCCCCTATAAAAAGATATGGTATACTTTATCTAGAAAAAATATAATGACATATACATAGTCATCATTGTCTTGCACTTAAGTAAATCAAACCAGACAGTTTTTTTTTATCTTTGGTATAAAACAATTAGCTCTCTATCATGGATATACAATGTTACAATGATAACAAAGGATAAAACAGGAAAATAAATGACAAGAAAAAGCAGCAAAAGTTTAGACTCGTAAAAAAATGGAAATCCATCTGACATCTATGTACGTCACTAGTCCTTGATGAAGAATGAGATATTGTCAAACAATCTGATCTTTAACTTGAAGTGAACGCCATAAATAGTTAATGTTCAATTCCTACAGAAGCAGCAAACATCAATATTTTGAGGCGAAAAAAAAAACACATAACTCGATGTGAAGCTCAATAATTATACAAGGACATACCATAAGAAGAACGAAGAAATTGAACTTAGTTGTAGCTTATCTAATTTATTTATACAAGGACATTAAAAAGAAGTATCTTACTTCTCAAAAATGATTTAACATAAAAAGAAGCATCAGAGTGAAACCATTCAATCATTTGTAGCTTTCTAAGAGGATAGTGGTTCTAGTTAAAAGAGCAAAATGTTGGACTAGAATTGTGAAGTGGAGAAATTGACTATAAGAAACAATGTCAAGAAGGGCCTGTATTTGCACCACATAACAAAAAACACTGGAGGAGAATTGCTACAAAACAAAACAAAAGCTGAGGATATTCAAAAGAATACCAAGCTAGTCTTTCCTAACTCTCGCATTGCAGATTCCACATCCATTTTCAAGGTATTCACACGGACATATCGATGTTCACAAGTAACTGCATTGAGAACAATCAGTGCAACAGATGGGATAGAATCACATATTTCCAATGCTATAAAGAAATAGAATATTCCAATAAACATTTGTCTAGGATGTATAAAAAACATAAAGTCAACACATTCTATTGTTCTGTAATTCAACTACATGATACCATTTCTATAATGGTCAACAACTAAAAACATGCAGTAGAATGATTACATAGGATTGAAGGATTAACAATTATTACATCCACCCACAAGTAGAATTAATTAATAGAACATGTTTTTTAGTGTTCGAAAATATTATACAAAGAGAACACTACCATGTATGGATCTGACATCACGAAGTTGTTGCAATTAAGATATGCTAGAAACCCACTAAAGAAAGCAAATAATAAAGACGCACCAGGGTCCAAACTTGTTTTCAGCAAATCTTTAGCAAGATTCACCTTTTTTGTTGCACAAAGGCGTGTCAAAGCTGCCTGAAGAGCACTTTTATGCATCGTAAGGAATTTCTCAACATCTCCTGAGACCGTGATTTCCTGAAGAAGCATAATAAGTGAAGCCTGTGCATTCCACTGCATATGTAACCGAATCTAGCAGAACAAGAAACAATCATGATGCTTAAAGTACAGACCTTCCCAAATAGAATGTCATACAAAGCTATATATATTAGCTCCTCCTGCTTCTGCAAAAGCATTGAAAAAATCATTAACAGGAGTAATATAATTATCATTGCTATTTTTTCTTTAAAACCTACACGTATGTTGAAGGAAAAAATATTAATAAGAGACAGCAACAAATGGTGCATGCACAACATGGAAATACTTGTATCACCTTCCACTTGCTGTTTAAGATGTTACTTGCTGATAAAATATCTTTAAGAATTGGTAAATCTGTCAAAGAGAAAACCTAAGAATTCTCAGAAATATTATAAAAAATCGAATAAGATATCAATATAAGCCACTATACATAAAGCACTATTCTTAACTGAATAACAACATGACAAATTTTCTCTTATTAAAAGGATAAAATACTTTGTATGTGAACGGACAAGGAAATATGGTTGAACACAGACCTCAGTATGTTTTGGATCACAGTTACTAACATAGTTGATAATGCCATTGCAGAAACCCATGAATCTACGAGGTCAGAGAAATCTGGTTCAAAAAGAAATTTATGCTACATGTACCTAAGATCCTCTCAATCCAAAGGGAGCAAATCTCTAAAGCAAAGTAGGAAAATACACTGGATAAAAAACAAATAACACTTGCATTAGAGGTTTCAAGAACAATGGCCCCGTACATTGTTGATCATATACATTGTTCAAGTATGACGTCAATTTTCTAACAATTGGCACTTTACATGAGAAATAAATACACATTAAAACAATCAGGATGTTGCAGATTTGTTGATGAACTTAAAACAGGTACCAAGAAACAAGAACATCTATTGAACCCTAAACCCAGATAGCATACTTACACTTGAGAGTCTGGCAGACGAGGGCGAAGGTTGCCTTCTTGTTGCGGACGGATGGAGAGTAGACGAGGGACTTGATCGAGGCGGTCGCCTGGCGAGTGGCGTCGCCGTGTAGCACGCGTCGCAGCACCTTCGCCGCTTCCCTCCGTGCGAAGTACGTCGAGCGCTCTGTTGCGTTCTTGCTGGAAATCCTTCTATTAGTGGACGACGGCATCGACCTCGTTGAGGCCGTCGGAGGGGAATGGGAAGTAGGCTGTGGTACCATGCTTACCGACGGTCGACGCCGAGGCCGACGCCGCCGCTGCAGAGTGAGCTCAGACACGAAGCTATTGGTGGAGGCGTGGCACCGCTTGCGAACCTCTCAAAATATGGTCCGACGACAGTTACATATTCGTTACAAAGCTCGGCCCGTTTAAGGCCTGGCAGGGCAGCGGTTGCCCAGACAAATGCTGCCCTTCCAAATTGGGCCTAAATTAATCATGTGCTTTTCACAACATTTTAGATTCTGGACTTCTTTTACTTTATTTATTTTTGTTTGGCAAGTTTTTTTTTGTATTTTCTTTGGATTTAGACCCATCGATTTTACGAATATTAGTTCTCTATTCAAGTGGATACAGTAAAAATAAATTTTAATCAATGTAATCTCTAAAATTTGATGTAACGCCCCCAAACCCACTCCCTGCCACGTGGCAAAAATGTGAACCTGAAGACGATACACATCATACTTAAACTTGACTTAAGGGTTGACTAACAAGACTAGTCAACATAATGCGGAAAATATAAAACTTCATGAAACCTCTTTCTATAACATAGATTATTTGCGAAAGTCTTACATAACATGATTTGTCTCATAAATAACTATTACATTATTTGGAAAGGAAATAAACTACATACAACTTGACTTAGGACCACTACTCATGTGCAACTAGCATCATCATCACGAACATATGTCGCCGCATGCACC
>LTAE01005529.1:0-28190 GCA_001647135.1 Pontederia paniculata
TAGGACGCCCACTGCACACATATGGTTCTTCATGTATAAATTATGTGTGCAGCGGTCGCCCATTCCTTTAGCTCAGGTCGACCACTGTACTGAACTTGAATATATCCTGTTACAGAAATCAGCTCAAATAAGTTCATAAGTACAAGCTGAGTTCACTTACAAATTTGTGATCATTCAAAACATTCTTGGGATCCTAGATTCAACAACGATGCATATGAATACATATTCAGTGATTTCCTTCTACATATTATTCCGTCGAAAAGTCCTCTGTCAGTCCTTGTACATCTTACTTCCTAGATAGATGACGAACTTTGATTTATTACATTCATCTAACACCCCCTCTTGAGTGTGGCATCATTGGGAACCCATAAATGGCCTCGGTATTTGATTCCTCCATCCATTGTCATAATGAAATCCCTCGCTTCGTAGCTATACCTCTTAATCATGTGATAGTACTCTGGATCGACTGCTTGGGCATTGATAATCCTGTTTACTAAACTCACTCTCAGTCGGTGAACTATCAGCATTGCACTTGTCATGCTGAGTCACGAATTCCATTAAATAATATCCTTCATCTGATCACATTTGTGCACTCTCAAGCAAGCCAGTGTTCCTTCCCACTTCCTACTCAAAGCATCAACTACTGAGTTGGCCTTCCCGAGATGTTATCCAATGGTGAATTCATAGTCCTTTAAGAACTCAATCCACCTCCTTTGACTCATATTAAGATCTCTCTAGGAGAATATGTATTCTAGGCCCTTGTGATCCGTGAAGATCTCAAAGATGTGCCATACAAGTAGTGTCCCCAAATCTTCAGAGCAAAAACCACTATTACCAACTCCAAGTCATGTGTTGGGTAATTGACTTCATGTTTCTTCAATTGCCTTGATGTGTACGCCACAAATCTACCATTATGCATGAGTACACATCCAATATATGTACCACAAGTGTCAATATATACCACGTATCCACCACTTTTAGAAGGAATGATGAGTATTGTTGTCATGGTTAGTCAAGTTTTCAACTCTTGAAAACTCTGCTTGCACTTTTGGGACTTTGTTCACTTTGATTTGTCAAAGGCGATGTGATCTTTAAGAAATCCTTGATGAATCATTAGTAGTATCATGCAATTCCCAAAAAGCTATGAATTTCTCTCACATTCTTTAGTTGTATCCAGTTGAAGACTGCTTCAACTTTTGCAAGGTTCACTAAAATTCCTTGTTTATACATTCCCCAGAAACATGATCATATCCAACGAAAACTCGCACTTGGACAACTTCACATATAGTTGATGTTGTCGCAAAGTTTCCAGCACAATTCTGAGGTGTTCCTTGTGATCCTTTGGGCTTGTCGAATAGATTAGGATGTTGTCAACAAAGACGATGTTGAACTGATCCAACTAGGGTCCGAATACCCTATTCATTAAATTCATGAATGTTGCAAGTGTGTTCGTCAATCCGAAAGGTATCACCAGGAACTTGAAATGCCCATACCTTGACTGAAAGGCGGTATTTGGTATGTCTTCCTCAGCAACCTTGAGTTGATGGTAGTCACTCCTTAGGTTGATCTTGGAAAAAATCACTGTTCTAGATAGTTGATAAAAAAAGATTGTCCATATGCGGTAGAGGATATTTGTTCTTCTTCACAAATAAGACTGGAGCACCCAAGGTGAGACACTTGGTCTGATAAGTCCCTTGTCCAATAGTTCTTTTAGTTGATTCTTAAGTTTCTACATCACTGTTTGTGCCATCGAATATGGTGCTTTAGATCTTGGAGTTATTCCTGGTAGCATCTCTATACAAAAGTCCACCTCTCGCTATGGAGAATTCTAAAATATCTTCTAGGTAGACATCCAAGAAATCTTGAACGACCTCAAGTTGTTAGGGATCCTTACATTTGAACTCAGTACTGATTACACTGGCCAAATATCCTTTGCATCCTTTTGCAAGCATTTGATGTGCTTGAATTGCCAACGCCAATACCTTGCTTTCTTCCGATGACATGCCTCTGACTATTGCTTGTGGGCCATTGCGAGGGCCGATGATAACCTTCTTCTTCTTGCATAACAGTAGCACATCATGTTTAGGACAATCATTCCATACCAAATATTATATCATAATCCTTCATGGGAAGGACAATCAAATATGTTAGGTAGTCTTTGCCTTCAAACATGATGGGTATGTTTGGGATGTACTTATGGCATGGAGGGTGTTCATGGGTGTGGTAATATCCATGGTATAGCTCATATCATGTAGCAGTAAGTTTAAGGCAATAGCACAATCATGTCATATGAACGAGTGTGTAGCACCTGAATCAAACAACACAAAGGTAGATAGTCCATCTAGAGAGAGTACGTCTAATGACATCATCTTTGTGTTGAGCTGCTCCAACCTCCATGTTGTATGCTTTGCCCCACACTGCTCTATTGGCACCTCCTGCACCCCTTGGGTTCTGATCTTCCTTGCTTTCATCTATGTAGTCCCTGATGTAGTGCCAAACTTCCCGCAATGGATGCAAGCTCTAATCTTCTTGTGGCATTTCTCTAGGGTGGTATTGTTTGTAGTGAGTGCGAGCCTCCTGTGGTGGTTGAGGTTGTTGTTGTGGTGGTGGGCCATTGCAAGGAATATAGGGTCTTGTGCGGTTTGTCCCGGCAATTGTCACGCCTGTTGGGGCATTGACGCTGTCAATCCCATCTAGGCCTAGTTTGCATGACTTGTTGCATTGGAGGCCTTTCCTTTTGCGTCCTTCTGGCAGCTTCAACCTTCTCCAAGGATGTATCTAGCTTAAATGCTTCCTTGAGGGTCTTGTAGTTACCTCCAATGACCTTAGTCCTTAGCTCTAGAGTCAACTCTTGGATGAATCTGTGAGTCCTGTGTCTTTTGTCTTTCTTCAATGTACTGCATTTCTCAACTTGGTAAACTTGTTTAAATAATCTGCCACTGTCAAGTTACCTTGTTGTAGTTCTAGGAACTCGTTCTACTTGAGGCTGCACTGGTAAGTGAAGAAATAACATTTCTCAAAGGCCTTGAAACTTGCTCATGAAACCACTTCTTGATCAGCAAATTCAGTAAGCTTGGTGGTCTTCCATCAGTTTTTGCATCTTTGACTAGACGATGCGTAGCATAAAGGACCTTCCTATTAGAACAACACCAATGCAAAGGTATCCTCCATGATGTCTATCTAGTGCTTTATCTTGTCAATATCATCAATACCGTTGAATTAGGAAGGCAGAAGCTTAAGGAACTGCTTGATAGGATCCTTTGTCGCATGGATATGTTGGCATTGGTTGTTGTGGGCATCACTATGGGCCTCATCCTCATTTTGGTTGGCTCTGTGCTGACGGTTAATCACTCATCTAGGATTTATCTAACACATACGATAAAACAATCATATCAATCTTACAATATTAGTGCCTTACAAAAAGAATTGACTTTTGGTTGGTGTTGTGATTACTCGTGATGTTTTGTACATGAGACTCTAATACAATGGGATGTCAAAAGAGTCTTGGCGTTATGATATGATACCTTAATTGTAATGCCCCCAGAAGTACACCCCACCACGTGGTAGAATGCCCTCTTGATAGTGCGACAACATCATACATATACTTGACTTTAAAGTTGACACCTTGACTAGTCAATGGAATGCTGAAAAATAAAACTTTGAGATCCATCTTTCATAAAAAAAAATCGGAAGTCTTGCATAAAAATAGAAACATCTCAAACTATTACAACTTAATGAAAAAGAACTAAACAAAGAGATATTTAACTAAAAACCACTACTCATGTGCAAGCTGCATCATCACAAACATCTATCGTTGCACCAACCACCAGCCATCATCACACCTCATATCACTGACCTGCAGGATCCTAAGTAGGAAAAGACAATTCTCTCGTGAGCTATAAATTCCAATATGTAAAGCAACAATAGATGTGTTTTTCATGATAAAATAAAAGCAAATGAATAAGCTATGACTACAACATAAGATAAGTCAAACATCGATTATTCTCATATCATAAATCATCATCAACCAATCATCATATTTCTTTACTTTCATTCATGCATCATCTTATTTCACTTTCTTTGCATGAGCAGTAAGTTATGGCAGATAGTCAAACATCAATTACTCATCAACCATCATTCATTACTTCAATACTTTGTATTATCATTCATTACATTCATATTTTAATCATCATTCACTACATTCATATTTTACATTCATCATCCTTTCCTTAGACATCTAATGCAACATGAGCAAATGCAATGATTAGGCTAAGTGGTTTATCTTGTTATGTTTGTCTTATCCCATTAGCGATTTTGAGTTGACTTTGAGGGTTGCTTTGCAGTGACTTTAAATTTGCTCATGAGTCCTTAGAGGTCCCACCAATAGGTCAGTGGAGGTACATAAGTCACGATCGGAGAGGATGCTCGAGAAATTCTTTCGTTGCAAGGCGAGTACAAAGCCATGCAACAAGAATTGGATAGCAGTTGTTCTACCAGTCCTCTATCTTTACAACACTTCTGCTTCCAAACATTCAATGCATGGTGACCTCATCGTTATTTTAGTAAGAATGATTGATCCTTATCTTGTCTACATATTAGTCATTAATGTTTAGAGAAAAGGCCTACAATGTCCATCGTTTAGAATTAAAATAATAAAATTATAAAAAATATAGAAATTATTCGTCACGACCCGTGAGAGACCCTTTCACGACCATGACATCAGAGTTCATGGCTCACAACACAGTCCTTCCCAGTCGTGATGGAACACGTGATATTATACTCCAACCTTCAAGGCCCTTGACTCGAGGTCTCATGATCATTATCATATGCATGGCATTTTCTGGGTCTCTTCACGACCCATGACTTATTGTTCACGGCCGTGACCGAATTCTCGTATTGCACTCTTTTGCTTCACGGCTCGTGAAGTTGCTTCACAGTATCCTACGTCTACTTCACAACCAATGACATCAAGTGTATTCTCCCTATTCAGTTTCGTGGCCCATGAGGGTTCTGTTCACGGTCGTGTCCGAGGTTGAGTGAGACTTTCAAGGCCCATGAAATTCACTTCCACGGTCGTGACTCTGCACCTAGTTCAATATGTTGCTCTTTTCTTCCCGTTTCTTTTGGTGTTCTTTGAACACAAGAGTTTCATATCAATTAGAACTAAAAAAATATTAACGTTTCGGGGGCTATACAATGTAAAACATCATCATTGAGATCATGAATTATTATCTCAAATATTGTCCAACTGGATCTAATCATGCTAGAACTAATTAGAGATTCAAAGACATAAGTATCATCATATAACATATGACCTATCATGCAATTAATCTATCAAGAAAAGTGTATTTAGAAGGATCCCCTTATGTACATACCTAGTATGTAGGATTTTCTCCTCATTGATCCTTCGTGTTTTAATCCTCGACTTTAATCCCTTAATCTTCGTGCAGATGTTCTCCTTCACGGCCTCCTAAGGGTTTGATAAAAATTTTGAGAAGGAAGGGAGAACAAATGATGGAAGAGAAAAGTGTCTAGATTGTTACCTTTATACCTGGTGAAGAAGAAAAAGAGAAAATGAGGAAGACGTGCTAGAGTTTGAGAGAGAATAATGAGTAAAATTTTTTGCATGATCATTACCGAAAGAGATGTGCATTCGAATGAGAAAACAGGGTCTGTCCGAGAGGAAATAAGAGTTTATTTATAATATTTTTATAGACTTTTCCAAAGTTTAAATCACAATAGAACTCTATTATATAATCCAACTCATTTTTTAAAAAAATTGGGTATTACAAAACTAATATGCATATTTTATTGAATTATTTTCAATTTTCTCCCTTAAACTATGATATATTTACCACCATAGTCCCTCAACTATATTATTATCCATTTAGCACCCTTAAACTTATTTAATGGTGACACTTAACTCCAAAAATAAAATTTAATATTTTTTCTATCATTTTATTTAATTTTAAATTATTAAATTACTATTTTATCCTTCTTAGATTAATTGATCAAAGATAAATAGTCTTAGTCTTGCTGAAGAATATAAAAAAAACTTGCAATTGGATTAAAAAATAAAATTGAAGACGAAGGATATTTTAAAGTAAAAAATAATACATAAAAAATGGAAAAGTTAAAAGTTGATCTTAAATATACTTAGCATTATGAAAAAAGTTATACTATTAGATAAGAATATATCTAAAAATAATAATTTAACATACGTAAAATAGTAATTCAATAATTTTAAAAAATAAATATAATATAAATGCTATTTATGTTTTGAGATTAGATATTATTATTCGAAAAGTTTAAGGGTGCAAAATTGATAATAATATAGTTCAAATATTTTATTGATAGATATATTATAATTTGAGGAAGAAAAATAAAATAAAATAACTTTATAAAAATAATAAATCTTATAAAAATTTACAATAAAGACCACAAATATAGAGCACCTAGTCTATATGACCAAGTCGGACACGCTCACACGCGGATCAAAGTTGTTGACCACTACAATACACTGCAAGCAATGCACGGTCTTTTGTGACCACCCATGTGCGATTCTGTGTGCATCTCTTGCTTCTTTTTATAGTAAAAAAGGCACAAGAAGTAAGCCGGTAAGCTTCGAGCGTCATTGTAATAGTTTTTTTTTATTATAAAGATATATATGACCACAAATAAAAGATATATAAATTTTATTTTTTTATTTTCAACTTGAGATGTCAATCACTGCTCCCATCATTGTAATAATTTAAAATTAACAATTGATATTTGAAAATATTTTGTTGATTATATATCAAGTACTTTTTAGAATCATTGGTTGAAAAATAAAAGTAAATGAAATATAATGCTAACTAACTATATATATTGTATTTTCTAATTTTTGGTGTATTATAATGAATAAAAAAATACTTTTTTAATATTATTAAATTGTTTAATCACAAATAATTAATTATTAATCATTATATTGAATAACATGAGGAAAAAGTCGAAATATGCTATATAAGGAGGAAATTAGTGGAGTATTCATATTTTTGAAAGAATAAGATGTTCTATTTTGAATAGTACAAAAGATTAATTTATATTAATTTTAAAAAAAATGAAGTATTAATCAACTTAATACTATTCCGATGAATATTTATTTGTATTCTTGACACATTCTTACTTTTATTCTCTAATCAGCTTCTTTATGTATACTGATTCAATTTGAAACGACTTCAAAATTTTTTATTTTAAAATTTAAATTCAGAATCAATCATGTAACTGCTAGAGTTTTACTTTTGGAAAGAAGAGTTCACATCTACTTGAATTTTTTTGCTTTGTTATTTCAAGTTTTACTTTGAGTTCTATTGTAATAACTTTAAGAAAAGAAATTTAAAAAAGGAAAAAAAAAGTAGGAAAAGGAACTTTTTACTGGAGGCACTGAAAGGTGGTAGGTTCGTAGTACGTAGACGTAGTGATCGTTAACAGTGTTCAGTGGGTTGGGGGGAGCTGAACTTGATGATGCTCCGCTGTTAATGCAGGCTTTACATGATCTGCCAAAAGTTGCAGAACCTCTATACATGATGAAACCTAAAGGCTATAAAGCTAAAGATTTTTCTGGATCTACTCAGATTAGCCACTGATTAACTTGATTCTCTTTTGTTTTTAGTTTTTTATCCAGACTCAAACTTAGATTTCACATGTTAATCTGAAGCTCAAGTTATTTTTACCATGTCAGTACATAGCCGTTCATTAGAAAAAAAGCTAAAGATTTGAACAAATGAAAACTTTTTTTTTAAAAGGAAGTAGATTATGTATTGCTGAAATAACTCGTAGGCTCCGTTGGAATACAAAAAGGTAAAAGTTTTGCTTAATTCAGCATTAAATGTTGTGGGGGCTCATGAATTGATATTTAGGACGTTTGGCAAAAAAATGGGGAATAAGGCTTTAATCCATACCTAATTCCTGAACCAAACGGGACCATAGAGTCTGAGTACATGATATCCAGGAGATTCGGAGGAAGGTCTTCCTCCGAATAAATGGAAGTCTTAGAAGTTCTTTCGTAATTTGCTAAAAAAATATGTGGCCTTATTAGCCTCGTAGTAAATATGTTTACATTCAAAGAGAAACATTTACATTTATAAAGGTAGGCATTATAGATAGAGGCAAGAAGAAGACCCAAGGGTCAAGTAGTATATTAGTTGTGGTGCCATTTCCTATATACCTTTTAATACCTCCCCGGATTTCTAACATGGCGTTTAGCATCAATTTCCAGTAGCCAGCTGGGGACCTGCAGGGTGAGGGGGACCATGGATGCAGAGGACCATATTTGTTTCTTACTAATTTAACCCACAATGTGTCTTCACAATTAAGTACATCTGTTGTCTTTTTGGCAAGCAATGAGGTTCTGATTCTCCTGAGATCTCTAATGCCCATGCCCCCTTGGGTTTTTGGGAGCTGCACTTGCTCCCAACAAATCAAATATGACCTTTTTTTACCCTCTGCATTCGACCAGAGGAAGCCTCTGCTTATCTTTTCTAGTGAGTCTATTACCCCCTAGTATATATAGAGAGTTTAGTGAGTGGTTAGAAGAAGATGATAACACAGATTTGATCAAGGTTGTCCTTCCTGCTTGGTTTAGGATTTGTCCTTTCCAGCCAGATAGTCGGGTGTTAAATTTATCAACAAGGTAGCTCAGGTTCTTTGTTGTGATTGTTCTGTGTGAGATTGGTACCCCTAGGTAGTTAAAGGGAAATAGACCAGTTTTCATGCTCGGGTGTTTGATGATGCCTTGTTTGCGTTCTCTCCTCAGTTTTGAAGGTAAGTAAATTTCTGATTTGTTCTTATTTATGTGCTAGTTTGTGAGTATATGTGCTGCAGCAACAAGCAAAAATAGTAACAACATTATAAAAGTGCTAAACCTATATTGAACAAATGAAAACTAGATGCATATCATATATACATAGCAGATGAGGAACGAAAAAAGATCTATTATGTATACCTGTGGATTCCTTTTTGGACTTTAGGTTCCTGCTCTTGGTGGCTCCATCTTAGTGCCTTCTTCTCACTTGTCTAGTGATGCTTTCAGATATGGCGAATTCCTAACTGAGTTTGTTAATTGCATTTTGATAAAAAGAAAGTCATATTTTATTGGGCAGTCTCTGAATTTGTGATCTCTAATATCCTCTGAAAAGTTCATCTCGTCATGTGGCAGAAATTTTTTTTAAGAAGCTACATTACTATTTTCACTCAATATTTGAGAAGAAATTTGATCAATATAACGAACATGTAATGCTTTAAATTTTAAAGATAAAATTTATAAATCATTTATCCAAATAAAATCACTATTATATTATTCCAAAATGAAAAATCATAATTAATAATAACTTAATAATTTTATTAAAAAACTAAAATGACTCATAACTATGTTTCTATCATGCACAAGTCACCATGTCATGAATATTTACATCACTAATGTAATCATTTATAACTTGTGTTCATTGTCTACATTATAAAAAATAGTGGAGATAATTCTCTGATAAACGATGAAACTTAATATGTAAAGAAAATGATAAGAAAATCATATATGTAATCGACATAATAGAAGGAAAAATCATAATAAACTAATATATGTTCATTTCCTTTACATTTTCATTGCTTTACTTCTTTCTTTCTTTACAATATTCAATAATATTCAATTGAAAGAACCTTAATTGTATTATGATAAAACAATATCCATTCTTTTCTGTTCTATAGATTCCTTGTCCAATTGAATATTTTAATTAGGACCTTTTATCATTTTAACTATTCATTGTCCTAAGTCATCCGATTATAACAATCAATTAGTGAATTATTAACAATCGCGAAGGTAATTAGTTTATGCCCTGACGCTATTAAGACTAGCTAGAACTACAAAATTTTTTAAACAATAATTTCAAAGTAATTGATAATTATTTCCGAAGGAACTCAATTAAACATTTATTCTTGAAAGGAACCCAATTGAACTTGAAGGAATTCTTTACAGTTATTCCTAAAGAAATTTAGTTACCTCACGGCAGAGGTCCAACTGATCGAGAATCAAATCAAATGCAACATTCTTTTTGAATCATATTATAATGAGAATCTAAGGTTTTTGCTTCTCATATATCAATCAATTAGTTAATAAATAAAATAGTTTATGAGATGACAAAAATCCTTTACGACTCGTGTCATAGCCGTGACATAGGAGTTCACAGCCCCGTGACATGATCCTTCACGATCGTGATCGAATACACCATATCTTTCTTAATCTTCAAGGCTCGTGACATGTTATTTCACAACCATAACTAAGTGTTCAAACTCTTCTCTTCCAATTCACGGCCTAGTTCCTTTTATGATTTTCTTCGTCTGAACTTCTCGGGCATGGGCTCCCGTTTCACGAGCGTGATGTCCAATTTCATGCACGTGATCGAAAACGCGACATATCTTCTCTACTACTTCACGACCCGTGGATATCCCTTCACGGGAATGAACTTCAACTCCGCGGAGATCTTCTTCACGACCACTATCGAGGAGTCTATCTCCTCACTTTCACTTCACGACCCGTGATAAATTAATTCACGGTCGTGACTATGTACCACATTCCTTTGTCTTGACTTCATAGGCCGTGATGGTTTCTCTACCGGCCGTGATCGAGCCTTCATGGTTGTGAAATCCAATTTCACGATCGTGGCGACATCTTATATCCGCTTCTGTATTTTATTCCTTGTGTATAGAAAAACTCACGACTAGACATCTTAACAATTAGGATATTATATACGTATCAAACACCATATTTGTAACCATAAACTATTATCTTTGATTCTCGTTGAGTTAATTTAATCATATTGAAAGCTAAACATGAACTAATATGCATGATTATCATTGCAAATCATCTTCATCTAGCATAAAATTAATCTCATGAACTAATATGCATGATTATCATTGCAAATCATCTTCATCTAGCATAAAATCTATCATACAATTTATTCTAACATGAAAATCTAGAGGGAGTCACTTATATACATTTCAAACGGTTCCTGTATACTATCTTATACATATAATAAATTCTATATTTGATTCTCCTAGTTACGTACCTAATTTTTATGAATTATTCGTTCATTCTTTCTGCTTTACAACTTTTTGTTCTCATTTTCTCGATCTACATATTGTTCTTGATTTTCTTTGTGTTCTTCTAATGGGGTTTAACATAAATTTAGAGAAGACAAAAAAGAAAATGAAGAATCATGAGCGAAAAGAAATCTTACCTTTGCCTCTAGAAAGAAAAAGAGAGAGAAAGAAGAGTTTGTGTCATGACTAAGACTCTATGAGAAAACAAGAATTATAAGAATTTTTTTAATCTTAAGAATTTATTTATAAGAGTTTTTTATGATTTTTTTTTAAATTTAATCAAACTCAAACCTATTATTTAAATTTAATTAAATTTAAAATAAATAAAATATTATTATTTTGTTTAATTATGCTTTAACTAAATTCACGATTGCGCCCATGTATGAATTGGGTGTTACATACATAATTTATTGGACGGTCACTGAATTTGTGATCAATAAAAGCATTAAGGTTGTTCGGGGTTAAGATTTAATTCACCACGAGATGCAGTAAAATATATAACATGTTATGTAGAGTGGTCCACGGTTACACAACTCTGATTTAAATGTTCAACAAAATCGAGTTATTTAACATTCATCATACGATCATGGTTTTTTATTTTATTTTTTTACTTTCTTTTTCTTATATGCGAGGGAGAACAACAAGAGGTTGCGTTAAAATTGGTCAGAAAAAAGAAAAAAAAGGCCAAACATCATCATCGTCTCAGAAAGCGTTGCATGCATGACATCCAATGCAGGCGTCTTTCTCACATCGACAAACGCGCATATATAAAAGAAATACAGATCGATGCACGGACGTGGACATATGCCCAATGGCCTATGCATAGTGTTTGATGGTGTAGATATATATATGTATGTGTATAGGCTATCTGCTCCCCTTTCTGGGATCTTGTACCTGCCCTCTATTGGCGAAAGAATCGTTTCACTTCAACTCCCCGGTCAGTGGTGGTGATGAGGTGACTCACAAACTCGCATCTCGTGTTGTGTTCGGACAAAGCGAAAGATGACGGTCCCAAAATCTTCCGTTTTCTATCGAAAAAAAAAAAGAAAAGAAAAATCTTCGATCCATGTCCGATATTATTATGTACATGAATAGTGGGTGGGGCGACACTTTGTCATGTCGAGCAGAGCCCTCGAGCGCGCGCCCGCTCGACACATGGGAGGCGCCACTGCTACCAACGCGCCTCGGCGGGCGCGAACCCCCGGGGCATACGTGTCCACACTCTCCCTGTCCAAACCACGTCGACGGACTTTTGCGATGACCATAAACAGTCCAACCACGCTGAATTCCCGCACAAACTTGCGCTCGCTCTCGTCGATCTTTGCACTGTCCCCGCCCAGACGTGTCTGACCAGCCTTTGCCTGCCCGTTTTGAGCAACAAGGGTTGGGACTTGGGAGGAACCCTCGACGCACAGCACTCCTATCCATGTCTAGCCGAGTGGGGGACCGTTCATCAAATATCAGCTTGTTTGCACCTTGATCGAGGACTATCGCTGGCTACCACTGTGTGTGAATGTGTGTATATATGTGCTTGCTTGCTTTACATAGTTGAACGCATCGAGCCAAACATTTCTGAGCAACTGCAATCATGGTGTTCGAATGGTCATCCCTTGGCACTCTTTTTGCCACTCTCTTCTTCATCCGTTCGCTGCTGATGGAGTTCGTGCCCCAGTTCGTGCTTATATGGCTTAACGAGCTCATGTGTGCCTGCCTACAAAGGCGGAGCCAGATGTCCATCGTCATCGAGGAATTCGACGCTCATGGCTACTCCGACACCTTCGACAGTGTGCTCCGGTACCTGAGCAGCAAGTTCTCCGCCACCGCAGCCGTTGTTAAGGTGTCCGACAGTGCCACCTTCCGGGGATACTCCTTTGACATCGACGTGAACCAGTTGCTGCAGGACGAGCTCGGCGATGTCAAAGTAATGTGGAGCTTTCGCGTGAAGGAGGCGCAGTCTCTTGGTCATTGCACTACCATCGGCCGAATGCGCTACCTTGAGCTCACGTATGATAAAGCCCTCAACCAACGGGTGAAGGATCAGTATTTCCCGACCATCCTAGGGATGGCGCATGACGAGGAAGTGAAGCAGCGGTCGAGGAAGCTATACACCAACAGGAGCTCCGACGAGCGTGGCTCGCTTTGGTCCTCTGTTCCCTTCTCTCACCCATCTACGTTCGATACACTCGCAATGGAACCACGGATCAAGTCAGGCATCATGAAGGACCTCACGAGCTTTCTGTCCAAGGAGGAGCACTACAAGCGAGTGGGGAGAGCTTGGAAGAGAGGCTATCTGTTGTATGGTCCTCCAGGGACGGGCAAGACTAGCCTGGTCGCCGCCATGGCGAACTTCCTAGAGTACGATGTCTACGACCTGGAACTGACGGCCGTCATGAGCAACTCCCAACTCCGACGGCTGCTGGTTGAAACCAAGAGGAAGTCCGTGATCGTCATCGAGGACATCGATCGTTCGATCCCTCAGACAAACAGCAAGGGAACAGACGAGGCCGGCGTCGACAAGCGGGGGATCGGGCTATCGGCCGGAGAGCTGAGCCTCTCAGGCATCTTAAATTTTATGGACGGCTTATGGTCTTCCTGCGGCCAGGAGAGGATAATGGTTGTGACGACGAACCACAGGGAGAAGTTGGACCCCGCGCTACTGAGGCCAGGGAGACTGGACGTCCACGTTAACCTGTCGTACTGCGGCGTGGAAGCCCTGTGGACTTTGGCCGGAAACTACCTAGGAGTCGACCGAGTGAGGGATGGTGGAGCAGGAACAGGGTGGGGGGACGTGGAGGCGATGTTGGTGAAGGCCAAGGTCACGCCCGCGACGGTCGCGGAGGTGTTGATGGGTAGCGAAAGCGTGGAGATGGCACGCGCGGAGCTCACAAAGATGCTGAGCCGTGAGCTCGTTCGCATGACAGGGCCAAAAGAGGAATGAAGCCATGCGAGCGGGACGAGGCAGGTGTTCTGTTTGACGTAACTTTAATATGTGTTAGAGAGATTTGACTGCTACATGTTATCGCGTGTCCTTTCCTTTTTGTAATGTGCTTTTTCTTTTGTTATGTGCTTTCCGTTTTGCGTGTGCACCCGATGGATCAATTTTAACGTGCAATTCTTTGTCATTACTTAAAAAAAAACGTGCAATTCTTTATTGTGTGCTGCATGTTTGTTGACGGAGCGGAATGAACAAGCATGTTTTTCCATTAGTACTGGGATACTCCGGACAATATAATATGTCAGACTAATCATATCAGTAAGGTTCCATAAAGTAAGTATCTAAGGTATCATAAAGATGATTCAACTTATATTTCATAGGCTCATCTCCTCCTTCTCGAGCTCCTTGGTCTTTCCTCCGTTCCGAATAATCTTTCATAAAATGGTTGCACTATCCGCAATTAAGACATGCAGAGATATTCACTCGAATAGTACCTATTGTGGTGTGAGAAGAGTCTCTTATCCCCTTGCCATTTTGGTTGTGGTTGCCTCTCGTGAGGCATATAGGATCGTAGTTGTTCATCTCGATAATGATTCCTTCAATTAGGAGCCTTAACTTGTCTCTGCTCCTCCCATTTGGTTCTATCACGATCTATTGGTCGTACTTGGTCTTTCTTCTTTAATTTCTTTTGGCGTTCAATATCGTCTCTTTCAAAGCGTTTTGCCAATTTAGATGCATCGTTGAGAATCTTACAGTTGCCTCCAAATGACTTTGGTTCTCAGTTTCGGGTTTAGTCCCTGGACGAAAAGATCCACCCGTTCACGTTCATCCTTTTATACCATGCAATACTTTTCGAATCGAATAAACTTGTCGAAGTATTGTGATACCGTTAGATCTTCCTGGTGCAATTTCAAGTATACTCGGTGCTTCTGGCTGCACTCATATGTGAGGAAATATCAAATTTAAAATGCAGTTTTGAAGTCCTTCCAGACAACAGTATATTGATATGCGAAGTTGAGATTGGTGGTTTTCCACAAGGCCTTTGCATCCTTTGCAAGACAGACTATGTGCAACATATAGGACCTTTCGATCTGTAAAGCATTGCATAAGTGCGAAAGTTTCCTCCATATTGTCCACCTACCACTGATCACTTTCATTAAACTCTAGAGGGTGGAGTTTCAGTAATTGTTGAATTGTATCCCCAAGAGTATGCACTTGTTGATTTTGTTGGTCTCCTTGAGCTCAACTATCATGAGCCTTGCTCTGCCCCTCCTTATTAGCTCCCCCTTCGATTAGGAATATGCCTAGGAGGCATCTGTATTTAAAAATATTTAAACATTAACTTTTTTATCGATAACCTCCTTAGGATTTGACCTATACTCTTCTTGATGGCATTGTGCTTGTTCATGACGCCTGAACATGTATCATACATTTTTAAAGACACATAAGAAGTGTCTCTCGTAAGGCATACATTACTGTAATGCTCTCAAATCCACACCCCAGCACATGGCAAAATCTAGACTTGAAGACGTTATGACATCACTTCTTTGGGTTGACTTTTGATCAAAAGAGTAACTAATAATATGCGAAAGCAATAATTTTGAAATAATAAAACTCTTTTTCTATAGTATAGCCAAATATCATAATATATTATATTATTCCAATAGTGAAAAGATAGAACTAATAAAATAACTATGAAAACTAATTGGATTCAAGCTAGATTCTTATCACATGCAAGTCTTCATATCAGGAACACCTGCATCATGTGTGCCACCATCTATCAATTGAGTTCATCATCGGTAGGATCAAAAGCAGGGGAGATTATTCTCCCATGAGCGATAAAGCTCAATATGTAAAGGAAATGCAATAGGAAAAATATATATAAAGACATGATAACGAACAATAAAATAATAATTCTATTTTTTCTTTACTTTACCTCTTTACCTTTTTATTACCTCTTTTTTATCGTAACAATATCATTAATCAATTCAATTGCAAGAACCTCGGTTGCATTGCTGTGAAGCAAACTCCATTATTCTTTGTTCAATAGTTTCAAGCCTAATTAATTTTTTTACTTTGATCCATCCATGGCTAGAACATCAATCGCATGAAGATGTGTGGTATCAATATACTCAAGGTCGGTCAATATTGTCGTTAGTAACAATTCATTCTTTTATCTTTAATAATGCATATAAGATTTAGGTTATCCCGCTACATGTAGCTAGGTCATAACCGCTCATAAGTACTCAATCACCTCATCTCTTAGGTGTAATAAGGACAAATTTCGCAATCAGGATAAATCCTGCAATCAGAGTAGAACTCTGCAATCGAGATAAATTTGCACTCGACGAGGCCATACTATTTATGCGCCAAATGCAATCATAATCATTAATATATCCTTTTTAATCTGATTATTAGCTAACTAAGTTATTATTTGCATATGTCTAAACTATTCACCAAGTCAAATCAATAGATACAATAAAACATATCAATATGGATTAGAAATAGGAAACATTAACTTGACATCTTCAATCGAGAACATAGCTCACGTTGGGTCATAGCATGACTCATTTTTTTGTCGGGACGTGGCCTGCTATAGATATGGACACGATATGCTTTCCATGTTCAATTTGTTGTTCACTTTTCCCATCGGGACATGACCCGCGTTTAACATGGACACATTCTGTGTTATTCATTGTCTGGATTCGAGGCGACCCGACCCACGTTCAATTCAACCCACTTTCCTTAGATTACAGACCAGTGTTCGATCATCACACAGCCAAAGTCATGCGATGTCTATGACTCACCTAGGAACATGACCCACGTCTGCAGGAAATACGATTTGTTTCCTTCATGGTGCGAGTACACGACATGTGTTGTGTGACGCGATCATTTTCATACCATTGAACATGGCCTGCGTCGTTTAGCGACACAGTCCATTTCAACCTCTGATGTAGTCCATCTGTCCGATTCACTCTGATGTTGTTGAGGAACACGACCCACGACAAAGGCGACACCATTCGTTTCAAGTGCTCCGATGCACTCCCGCGAAACATAATCGACATTCGAATGTCGCGGCCCCTGACGAACAAGGCCTGTTTTACATGTGATGCGGCCCTGCGTTCTTTCGCCATTAGTTCGCCAGTTGATGTGGATTTTTACCTTCATCTCATTGTCAGTTAACAATTAAATATAATAATATTTCAAGCAAAAATATAAACCTTTTTACTTTGTCACATATATATGATAGTCCTTAGGGTTGATCCCCCTTGTTACATACATTTCTTCTTCGTTTGGCATTCCTCTTCTTCTAGTCCATAGAGAGAGAGAGAGAGAGAGAGAGAGATTCTGTTGTCTTGGGCTTGAGAGAGAAAATAATGAGGTCCTCTGTCTTCTATCTCTCTTTTTACAGGGGTTTTGTAGGAATAATCCTAGTCCAATTCAACATAATCCCTCTTATTTCACTTGTGATTAGGAGTCTTTTAAAACTAGTTTGGGTAGGAATAGGAATATTAAAAGAATAGGATAATAATTTGACTTTGACACCTATTATTCTTTTCCTAATCCTAATCATATCACATCTTATCTTACTATATCTTTCCTTTTATTCTTTTATTATTATTTTTATTTCATGAAATTTTTGGGTGTTACAATTATACTAACATAATTATATCAACAACATAATTAATAACACTTATGTTATTAATATAATTATAATTAACATAATTAAAGTAATATAATCTTAATAACAACATAACTACAGCAAAGTAATACTTACATTAACAACATAAACAAACTATGGTAATTAACCATATATATATATATATATATATATATATATATAATATTAAAAAATAGTACTGGAAAGGGGAAGCTGCTAGCAAGGTAAATGGAGAATAGTAGGCAGGGCCAGCCAAGGAAGGAGGAGCAAAGGGTGGTCGAGGGAGTAGAGCAAGTGGCAGTGAGTGACCAAGAAAGCGAGGGAGAAGAGTGCAATGGTGAGGGGGAGGAGGATGCAGCCCCGAGTGGGAGGAGGATGTGGTGAAGTCGCAAGGTTGCAGGGTAGCTCGAGAGGTGCGACGACGAGCAGCTAGGCTGCACAAGCGGCAAGGCGACGCAGACAATGCCACAACCAAGCTGGGGCGACCAAGCTTCTGCGAAGCGAGAATCAGGAGATGAAATCGACAGTGGGAGAAATAAAATGGTAAAAGTGGAAAAGAGGGGACAGTCGATTCTGGGGCATACTTTAAACGTAAATGGCTAAAAATATAGAATTGTTCAAACTTTTAAAAAACTTATTATGATAAATGGCTAAATACATTTGAATTAAATATTTATATTGTATATTATATAAATTAATACTAATTCAATATCTATAAATTTGTGTTCATAAAAATAAATAAATGATTTAATATACTTAAGAGTTGTTTTATTGATGATAGAAATTGAAGTTATAAATAATAATAATAATAATAATAATAATAATAATAATAATAATAATAATAATAATAATAATAATAATAATAATAATAATAATAATAATAATAATTCTCCTTACCTCTATCATTTTCAATTTTTTCTACTATTTTGAAAAACCTAGATATTAAGCTTTATTTTAAATTATACATTATGAATTAAAAAACACAATTCCTTTTTATCGACTCAATTTATTAATCATTAGTTGAAAGAGAGCCATATATATTAAAAGATAGAAGGAAATGTGTAATTAAGTAATTAATTTAATTTTTTGCTCATCAATCAAAAGCCGTCAAGTTTATTATTATGCATATAAAGAGAGATTATTTTTCATAAATGTACACGTATACAATTTAAAAATTAGCAGGGGCCCAAAAAGACTAAAATTTACAATGTGTACTGTCCAGATAGACATACATTTATACCATACAATAACGGACCCAACTCAATTTTCTAGGAGGGGCCAATATAAAAAAGTATTATATATTTTTAATTTTTTAAAATTTTTTACCTCTAAATACACAGTAATAAAAAAATCTGGCAAGGCCCCTCCCAAAGTACCCTGGGTCCGTCCTGATACCATATAATATATATTTATAATAGTTAAATATTACAAAGTTGATGGGGGACAACCATAACTAAGGGTGTTTATGGATTGGGTTTAACCCGACCCGATTGATTTTGTTCGGGTTGCATTGAGTCGGGTTGACGACAAATTAGTTGTCGAATCCGATCTAATCCAATCTTTATTGAGTCATATTTGATCGGTCGGTTCATCAATTTATTCGATTAATTTTTTTATATATTTTTTTAATTTTTTTATTATATTTAATAATTAATTATATTTTTTCAAAAAGAAAGAAACATAATTTTTCAAAGGTTTGTAATACTTTTAAAGGATATAAGTATATTTTTTTAATTATTTTAATTTTAAAGTAATAAAAAATTCTTATTTAGAATAAATTGGTCCAAATTTAATAAAAAAATTAGTCAGGTTGATCAGGTTTGAAAAATTAAAATTCGTACAACCCATTGGTGATCGGGTTATGATCGGGACGGTACGGATCTGACCCAACTAACGATCTGAATCGACCAATTAAGATTGGATTGGTTCGGATCGTCGGTTCATCGGTTCGATCCGATCCCGTGAACACCCCTAACCATAATCATGTTTCGTGATCTGGTGGAGCGGCAAGGCTCCAGGGCAATGAGAGAGGCGTGACAATGGGCAGCTAGGCTGCACAATAGTGAGGCAACACAAGCATTGCGGAGACCAAGCTGAGGCAACCAAGCTTCTGCAAAGCGAGTATGAGGAGATGAAATCGAAAGAGGGAGAAATAAAATGGTAAAAAATAGAAAAGAGGGGGGATTCTGGGCATACTTTAGACACAAAAGCAATGCTAAGATGAGGCTATCCAATGAGTAAAAAATAATGGTGGGTCACTTATTAGCACAACAACTTAGGAGGGCACTATCCTCTATAACAATGAATGATCGAGGGAGAAGAATGCGATGTTGGAGGGGAAGAGGATGCAGCCCTCAGCAGGAGGAGGATGTGATGAGCAGATGGGCTACACAAGTGGTGAGGTGACGCAAGCAATGTAGCGACCAAGCTTCTACGAAGAGAGGATGAGGAAATAAGATCGACAGAGGGAGACATAAAATGGTAAAAGTGTAAAAGATGGGATACAGTCGATTATGGGGAATACTTTAGACACAAAAGCATCGCTAAAATGAGGCTATGAAATGAGTAAACAAATTGGCGGGTCACTTATTAAGTGGCAACTAAGAAGGGGCACTACCCGAGTCTATAATGGTGAATGATCAAGGAAGCATGATCGAAGGAGAAGATGCAACGTTGAGGGTGAGGAGTATTCAGCCCCAAGTGGGAGGAACATGTGGTGGAACGGCAAGGCAAGGCTACAGGGTGACAAGAGAGGCATGACATCGGACGGCTAGGCTACATAAGCAGTGAGGCGACACAAGCATTGCGACGACCAATTTTGGTCATTTATTTTTTCAAAGATTAATTAAAATATTTTTTTGCAAAAATACATGTCATAAGATCACATGATATAATACTTATAAAAATTCTAAACACATTAAATTATTACAAAAGGTTACTCTCATATATACTTATAATGACTACATGGCATACATACATACATACATATATATATAGCAAGTGTCAAGCATCCTTACTTGTCATTTTCTTCATCTTTTCCACAAGGTTCATTTGTATCACTTAAAAAGTTATTGGTGATACTAAAACTGATTAAAATAATTAGTCATTTTAAAGTTTTGAGAATTTATATATCGTATCTAAATTGTAACATATAATTGTAGAAAAATGTGTTGTGCAATTTCATGGAGTTAATTGAACTTTTTACATGGATTTAGCATCCATAATAAAGTACCTTTCGAAAAGTGTTTTACTAAAAATTTTTAATAACCATGTAAAAATTTAACATTCTATAAGGAATTTAATTTCTTTCATATTTGCAAAGTATTAGAAGATATAACAAAGCATCATGTAGATATTTTTATGTCGAGAAAGGGTTTTATTTTGATGATGAATGTATACTACTTATTCTATAGTTATATTTATTCAATGTATAAACTCTCCGACTTTATGATGTAATTGTCATGAAGCAAAAATTGATGCTACCTAAACTCTAAAGTTTAACAAGATTGATCTTGTGTCTTTCTGTTTTGAATGGCCTATTACTTCGAGATTTTATTGACCTTTAGCTTTTTTTCTCTCAAATATCAAATTGTATCTTTTATTAAACATATCATTTATCTCTATTTGGATTATTTTAATATTTAATGACAACTCTAGTTTTTTCTTTATTAATCATACACTCATTAATCTATTTCGTATTTAGAAATAAAATGTTCCAAGATCATATTTTTTCTCATCTTTTTCTTATTTTATTCTTTGCTTATAATTAAAATTTTATTTTATTTCATTATAAAGTAAAACATTACTTCTGCATGCAAAATAAGCATGCATTTCATATAGTTTTAGGCTCATAATTAGTGCACATTATCCATTTATTTTATGATTCAATAACGAATTTCTCTTGAATTATTGATCTACCAAATTTGTGCTTTTATTGTCCATGAGCGAAAAGGAACAACTTTTAGCGAAAGAATCAGATTTGGAGATAAAATGGAGATTTACCAGTCAGCTCACATGCCGTGAATATTAGTTAACGAGCCATGAATTTAGATAGACTCAACAACTAAATGGTCATGCAAGGTGAAGAATTCTCACTAGAGTGACCGAAAGATCATTTTTCACATAGGACTTCATGCTTTGTGAAGGCGGCTTAACACGCTATGAAATAACCCTATTCTACCTTACCATATCATCTTCATGCACCATGAAGCCTGATTTATGAGGCGTGAGCTGGGCCTCGTTTGACCTAAATGAAGACTTTTGATCCAGCTTGCCTCAACTTCAGTTGTAAACTCTAGGGGACATCAAAAAACTTAAAATATGACATTGGGATATTGGGAAATGAGATTTTTGAAAGCTTCGCAAGAGAATTTTGCACGAGAGAGTTGAGATGAGAAGAAAGCTTTCGAGACTCGAAAGATCGGTGTTCGCATAGAAAGTCAATAGAGACCTACAACATTGTCTTCTGATTTGGGTTCCATCAGTACTTATTATTCCTAGTTTCATATATGAAATTTAAATTTATTTCAATGTCTAATATTATGGAGTAGTCGTGTTTAGGTTTACCGAGCCAAACCTCAATTTTTTATGGATTCTTTTTCATAGTTAATATGGTTGAAATTTTGTTAATATTCATATGGATTTTTAATGCTTCTACGAGACTTAATTCTAATTGCATGTGTTATTTTTGTCCAACAGAAATCTCTGAAACTTTCACATGATTTTTTAGGAATTGATTTAGGTTTTCATCTTGCATGAATGCGGCAACCTAGTGGAAGTTGAAATAACCTTAAGTTGTGATGTCAATTAAGAAGAAATTGAAAGAATTATTTGTTACAAGAGAAGTTGATTTTAATACATTATGTTTACTAACTTGCTAGGATTTAAAATGGATGGATCGACTTTAACATATTGTATGCATAACTCAAACTTTATCATTAGTTCCTATGTTAGAATCCATACTAATGAGGGTCAACTAGGTTTCACCATAATTTCTCAAAATTGATTTATCTTTGCCCCACTTCTGAGATTTCATTTAACTTTCTATGAAAAAAAGTCCCTTTTTAAATTTTTTAACTCGCCTTAATTTATTGATCAGATATCATTGCTATTAAACTAGTTTTTGAGGGATCAATATTTTCTCAACATTATATTACTTGTGCAACTAGTGAACTTGCAACTTTTTTATCGCCATTGCCGAAGATTAGTTTTAATACTATTTTATAATTTTAACTAATAATTGCGCTTTACAACTTTTCTATTTTTTTATCATGCATGCATTTTATTCTAGTAACATATCACATCGTGGACTCTTCGATCTCTTTTAGGACACTTGCTTCGAAACATAACACAAGAAGTTCAAGGGAACCTTTATTGTTTGACCCTAAAATTGAAAAATTAGCATGTCAAGGCAAGAAGGACATGGACAAAGTCAACAACATGGATGACAATAATCATGTGACAAGCTGAATGACAACATCAACAACAATGTTACTCCTCCAACACCACTTTTTTTATGGTACTATGAGGCACTACACTCTAGGACAATTTCAAGAAAGGCCATGGAATATTGGAAAACCTCAAGTGGATGCAAATTTTCAAACTAGTCCAAAACAATTCAAATGATGCAGCACGAATAATTTATCGTCAACAAGGATGAAGATTTATTTAATCACGCTATAATTTTTCAATGGTGATATACTTTTAACTTTAATGAAGTGTATGATGATGCAGTAAGACCCTGGCTATTTTCTTTTTCTTTGATAGGATAGGCTTTTGCATGTTTATCTGCTATTCCTGTTGGCATATTCACCATGAGAGGAGTTGAAACAAACTTTCTATAATAAATATTGTCCTCCCTAAAAGGAAAATTTGTCCTTGAAGCTAAATCCTTTGTCCAACAAGACAATGAATCCATGAATGAAGATTGAAAGAGATTCAAGGAGTTGTTAGACAAAATTTCTCGAAATAGAATGCCTTTTATGAGTAGTATCAAGCATTCTACAATGGTGCTTTCCTGAATGTCAAAAGCTTGTAGGACACATCATCATGAAGCATTATTTGACAAGTCACATAAAGAGATATTCAAGATGACAAAATTTTTTCTCTAAAACATTGGCAAAATTGCACGATCCAACCATAGAAGAAAATTGGTATACGTTAAGTTGACAACTCTATCCACATCTCTACTCAATTGGAGGATCTAAATAAAAAGATGGAACTACTTATGTACTACTTACTTGCCTCCTTAGTTTTCCATTGAGTTGTCCACCTTCTTTGCTTGTTTCTTCTTGACCCTGTCTTCTTTGAGAAGCATTATGTTGTGGCATGGGTGTACGAAAGCTATTGGATGCTCACCATTGTTGCCATTATAAAGTTCAGCATTTTGAGAAGTAAATTGAGCAATTTGCTTCTATAATGCTTGAAGCTTTGTTTCCATGGCTTTGAATTTGTCTTGCACATCTAATGATTGTGGACTAGGAGATGGCACCTCATTAACTTCGTGTTGATTTCTCAATTGTGTTAATTGTGTCTCCAAGTTGGTGATGACTTTGTCTTGCATGAGGAGTCTCTTTTCAGTAGTTGTGGTCAATTGACTAATCATCTCCATGAGATTGACTTTTGACTCAATCAATGGCTTAGTTTTGAGCAATGAATTGATGATGTCATATGCCTCCTTGTTGTGTTTCATTACATATGGAATTTGCATCTCCATTGATTGAATCATGTTCTCTTGTTCGGAGAGTTTTGTTGACATCCCACCCATCATATGTGTGAGTAAGGCTAATGGGTCCATCGACATATATTCTTATTTAGATTGCTGATATATCTTCCTTATATTTTGATTTTGTGTTGCCTCTTCCTGTTGAATAGTTTTTCCTTTGTATTATATCTTTGGCCTTTGGATTGTTGGTTAGACTTTTGTTGCTTTGCCATTGAAGATAACTTGATGTGAGCTTTGAATACATGGTGTGCAGAAGATATATCCTATAACACTTGCAACACCAAAAGAAAAGAACACAAACGAAAATAAAAAAAAATCTCAAAATAGTTAGTGAAACTATAATACATAATTAAATGATTAATCCTCGGTAACAACACGTAAAACTAGATGTGTGCTAATATGACCTAAAAAATCGCTAGCAAGTGATACGACTAGGTGAGTTATGTATCATTCCCACGAGAATTAAATGTTAACTATCTATCTAAGCCCACCAACTAATAAGAGAGCATAAGATTTTTTTTATGAAAAGTTATTTTTAAATAAATAAAAGAAAAAGAAAAGTTTTGATAATAATAGTCTCTAGATCAGAATGATATAAGATGATCATAGATAAACTAGATTTTACCACAAGTTTTAATCAAAATCCAATTTAGTCAACTTCTTACGAGGATTAGGATCTCCCTAAAAGCATGGCTTCCTCTTCAAGATGAACCAACTATATCAAATTTAAGAAACTTGATTGTTCCTCTCTTAAATACCAATCTAATCTAATAGAATTTTGAGATGCATTATGATGGAATTCCTAGACTATGGATTATTCATCTTCGGGATGTTGATCTCACAGACCACACACTTAAGGTATTCCTCTCCAGGGTTCTACCTAGATGTGATATGAAATGTTTCAACTCAATTTCAAAATTCAATTTAAGAAACTAAAGAGAATTAGACCTCGTTATTCCTCTCTAAGATGTTATCGAAAATTAAAATAATAGAAAAAATTATCATAAAAACATTACTCATAGCATTCATATGCATAAGAAAATTGAAGAACTAAAAATAATTATAACAAGGGTTCAATAGGTTTTTCCCTTTGGTCATTTATGAGATGATGATCACAAGCGAAGGGATAAACAATATAACAAGGAAAGCTGACCGCCACTTGATTCACTCATGATATAATGATGTCCCAATTCAACTTGCAGGATAGCATTTTTATCGTGTTCAAGAACATAAAGGGTTGTCCATTTCGTCTACAGTTACTAGCCAATTTACAAAGACATTACATCGAAGTTCGTTGTTTCGCTAAACATCAACCAATGCCGCCCTAAATAGGTCACCAAATTCAAGTTTTATAATCAGGACTTTGTGTTTTTTTTGCCAGAATTCAACAACATCAACCACTTAATCAATGATGTAACACTATGCACATTATCTGATTTTTTTCCATGGACTTTTGGGTATAGTTTGGCAAGTAGAACTTAGGTTTTTCCAGGTTCTTGATGAATAGTTGATTTGATAGATTAATTCTAATAGTGTTTGGATGAATGAAAATGTAATGATGAGAATTAAAAAGTTGATTTGATAGATTAGTTCCGATGAGTGTTTGGATAGAATATGAGAATTAGAAAAATAAAATCTATTTTTTAAATAAGATAAATATTAAGTTTGAATAAAAAAATTGATGATTATTTTTTTAATATTTATTTTAAATATAATATTGTTATAAACCAGAAACTTTTTTAATAATATTGTTTAATAATAATAATATTAAACATAAAACTTTTAAATAATAATATTGTTTAATAATAAAATATAATATTGTTTAATAATAAATAATATTAAACATGAAACTTTTTTGGGAGAAAAAATATTAAATATTTTAAATAACTCATTTGAATTGGTTATTATTTTAAAAAAAAAAAAAAAAGAGTTAATATGGCTTTTATACTTAAACAATTATGTTAACTAATAAAAAATAAATTATTAAATTAAGATAATGATAATGAAAAATTATACTTAAAATAAATTATAAATGTAATAGAAAATAAAAAGAATAATTTGGGAGAGAGATGAAAAAAGAAAAAAATTATGGGAGGAATGAGAGAGAAGAAAGAATGTATGAGAGAGGGAGAAAAAAAAAGAAAAAACGTCAAATCAAAAAAAAAATAAAGTGGGAGGGGTTCACCCCCTCCCGTGAAACAGCAACAGATTCCACCAAAATGGTGGAACCTAAGTCATTGGAACCGGGTCACGTGACACCCGGTTCCAATGTTTTAATTCCGTCTTGAAATTCGTGCCATGTCATTTCGTTTGGCAGAATTAATCGGAACCAGACTGAGGTTCCAGTCTGGTTCCGATTGCCAAACTGAACCTTGAGGAACATCACAAGGGAGGAACACTTGAATTATGAGCTCCCCAAGAGCACCAACATCCATAAACCTATTTTTTGCTATGTGCATCATATTTTATCATGTTCTCTATTTGTAGGGGGATAGTGAAGGTTCTATGATTTCGATTGAGCTTTTCTTTATTAAGAGTATGATGCGGGGTTAGAATATTAATATGGGATTTTTTTGGCACATCATCTTATGAGGTTTGCAGAAAAGATGAGTAATAAAATTGTTTTAGGGGGACATATATCCCTAGTTGCTCATTGTTGTCGCTTAAACCTCGACGATCTTAGGAGTGACTAAATCACACATGAGTTCTTGGAACTCAGATAGTACTGTAAATGAAGCTTATGGAGAATATTCATGACACCTAATATTTTATTTTCAAGAAAAGGTCTGAGACTCTCCTAGTTATCGAGTAGATACATCAATTTCTAAGTATTGTCTAAAGTTGTTGCTTGAAGACAAGCAAGAGTTTGGGGGAAGTTTGATGCATGCAAAACAAGCATGCATTTCATATAGATTTATGCTCATAGTTGTTGCATATTATTTTTTAAGTTTATGATTTAGTCATTATCTTCCGTTGAATTGTTGATCTACTCAAATTTTGATACTTTTATCATCCAAGATTTAGCAAAAGAGTCCAACTTAAAGATAAAATGGAAATTTATCAATCAACTCACTGACCATGAAGGTGAGTTGACATACCATGAATGCAGATATAAATAACAACTACGCGACTCACGTGGTGTGAAGAATTCTCATGGGAGCGACAAAAAGATAATGCGAGTCCGAGTGGCGGCATCTTATACTGTATATCTTCTAAAAGATATCATATATTACATTGAGAAGGAATAAGAAACAAATAGTATTTCATTGCTAGAAATAATGATTTGTTAACAAGAAAAATGTTAACAAGTGCATTTGTCAATCAAGTAATAAGTCTTAAGAGTTGTCAATCCCATGATGAATTAACTCAACTAACTAACTAATTTAAGTAAAAATACCTATAAAAAATTAAATAACAAAAATTATGCCTAGGACCTTAGGATGAGAGATAAGATTAGGAACAAACTTATTAAACCTCTGTGGTAACTTGATGTAGACAATGATAAATAGATTTAATTCTTAGATGGAATTGAACAAAGAATATATGATCTCCCATTTCAAATAAAGATCAACAATTCTTAAATTAGAATAAACTGAGAGCTCTTTGTTCCAACTCTACCCTCAAATATACTCAAAATAGAATGTATTAAGTTGTAATTCCTAAGCTATTGAGCTAGTCGTTCCAAGATTAATCCAACAAAACATATATCATAGCACGTCCTTCTAGATCTACTAAGATTG
>LTAE01005530.1:0-20444 GCA_001647135.1 Pontederia paniculata
TCTCCATATCTTTTGTCGACCGTTTATGCTTCGCTGCTGCTTATCATATGCTCTCTTCCTCTGATGCTGGTCGACCGCTTATATCCTCAGGATGCCCACTGCACACTTATGGTTCTTCTTATATAACTTACGTGTGCAGTGGTCGTCCATTCCTTCAGCTCAGGTCGACCACTGTACTGAACTTGAATATATCATGTTACAGAAATCAGCTCAAACAAGTTCATCAGTACATGCTGAGTTCACTTACAAATTTGTGATCATTCAAAACATTCTCGCGATCTTAGATTCAACAATTACCTCAAAATAATATATTCACCTAAACTCCTTAAAATTCGTATCCACAAGTTTATCCTAAAAAATAATATCATCCAATTTTCATTCAATAATTTATCATCCAAAATTGTAAAATCAATATATCTTTCTATCCAGTCATTTCAAAAGATCACACCTATAATTGTTTCATCCTCAAAGCTTTCTTAATTCGCACTACCCTCTGAATAACCTCCTTAGTAATCATGTTATACTATTTCATCAGACAATATCATATCAATTTTAACAATAACTTCTTGTATATGATAAATCTTAATTCCCCAAAACTAATTTTTTCATCATTTTTCTTTTTTTTTCTTTGACAATCAATCCTAGTCTAAATCCTAAAATTCATCCAATTTTCTTCTCATGATTTAAATAAATCTAGATCACTTAAAAACTTGACGATCCTTTCAGAATATTCAAATGTATAAATATCAATATCATTATAATCCATTCTTATGGGAAGAAACCTAACAACTTATCATCTATATGACATTTATATATTAATAATCTTTCATATATTGATAACATCTAATCTTATCCATACACAAGACCTTACCTAGAAATTTTCTAATGGTGCGATAATTGTTCATGATGCTTGAACTTGTATTCCTAGAGACATTTAAGAAATGCATCTCGTTAGGCTATGATATCTTACTTTAATGCCCACAAAAGCACACCCTGCCACCTAGAAAGTTGTCCTTTTGAAAACCCTACGAACATACTATTTTGACTTGTCTATTGATCAATTAACTAGTCAACATAATGAACATGTCATTGTGGCAATACTTAAACTATAATCAGGACCCTATGCCATGTGCAAGTAACTTCATCACAAACACCATCATGCTACTTTGCTCCATCACCATCTATTTAAACATATTTACTTGCAGGATCAAAAGTAGGAGTGATAATTCTTCCATTAGAGATGAAGCTCAATATGTAAAGAAAATAATTCAATATGGTAAATCATATATAAAGATATAATAAAGAAAACTAACTTTATGATCAATAAATTTACTTTACTTTCTTGCCTTATGGTTGTTTTGTTTCTTTTCCTTATATATCATTACTATTTCATTGCAAAAACATCAATTTTGTTATGAGCACTTAATATTACTCAAGTCCAATTCCTTCATTTCACCATCATTAATCCATCGATGACAAGAATATTAATTGAATCTATCTCATGATGCCCATAATCTTCTTTGTTCAATGAATTCAATCCACCATTTAACTTAGGGCCATCTTAATTGTTCCCTATTTATCTTTCCCTAAGTTATTCAATTGTTAACAATCAATAGAGAGCCTTTACCAATCGTAAATGTCATTGGTTCTAATCCCGATGCTATTAAGGCTAGCTAGGCTTGGGGTCCTCTCTGACCCAATACTAATCCCTGAGGAAACTAGAACTAGTTCCCGAAGAAAGCCTTAGTCCCCGAAGAAACTGATCATTAACTCCATGTCAGAGGTTCGTGTTAACAACTTGTCGAAAATCAAATCATACCATTCAAAAAATGCATTATTTATTTTAGAACCTAATTAAATATGGGAGATAATCTCCTTGCTAGGTTATGACTCATAAACCATCATTAAATCAAACAAAAGGATAAATCAATAAGTATACTCCAACACAAATAAGGTTCATATCTATCAACTGAAACAACCCACGTCGGAACATAACATGGTCCATTTTCTACATGATTTAAGTGCACGGTCCATATTGGACTCAATACAACCCATGTTGGGATCATACATGATCCGTGTCATACTACATCCGGTCCAATTTGACGCGATCGATTCAGGTTGGCACGGTCCATGTTTCGTTACATGTTCTTAGTTCATGTCAGGACCGAGCGAGCAATGCGATCCTACATCAGGTGTTAGCATCATGTTCGATCTGAGGAACACGATACACGTTTAGGGGCGACATGGTCTATTTTCTCTCCGCTCTGATACCATGTGAGAGACACGACCCGCCCCCTAAATGGCGTGATCATTCTCGTAATTACGAACGCAATCTGTGTCGGCTACGACATGGCCCGTGTTCGATTTCTAGGTTGCCGATGCTATCCATCCCAAAGTCGATTAGAACATTATATAGTCACTGATTCATTATGAAAATTATAATTTTGGTGTAGGGTAAATGTTCATAAAATTTATTTATTCTTGTTATACACACATGGAAAATTCTAAAATTGGTCCTCCTAATTGCATACCTTAATTTGTAGCCAACTATATTCTTCTTTCTTGCCCTAAATCATTCTTCTCGCTTCTCTCCTACGATGAGGGTTCTTCCTCCACGATGAACCTTCTTCTTGTTCTCTTCTCCCTCATGATATTCTGACGCCGTGAGGAGAGAAGAGAGGATAGAAAGAAAAAGTGAGAAAAGAGAAAAAAATAGTGAGAAGAGAGGGGGGATTGTGTTATATTTATATGAAAAGAAAATCCTTTTAGGTAGAATTTGAATGCGATTAGGATTTCTAATTGTATGTGATTATATTTTCTTAAGATAACTTTTCCTATGATCAGGAGCCTTAAAGAATAATCTGTATAGACTAGGAATATTAACTTGATAAAAAATATTAGTACAATAATTTGATTTTCTCTCAATATATTTTAATCCTACTCATAATCATATCTTAACTCATATTATCATATCTTATCTTTTAATTATTATTATCTTTAAAAATAAGAGTATTATAATGAATATTTTGGAACTTGTGCAATTTTTGGAGAATAAAAAAATAATTATATAGTGTCAATAATAACAAAATAAAAGATAAAATAGGTAAAGAAAAAGTGATTAAAATTTTTAAGTGACAATAGGGACACCTTCTTATTTATTAATGAAAAATAAATAAAAAAATTGACATTAAAATTTTAGGAACCTCCTTAAAAACACCTTTCTCTTTTCTTAAAACATCTTTAATATCGAAAAGAAAGAGAAAATGAATATGTAGAGCACATTGCTCTACGTCCAGTGTATAACATCATTTTTATCCATTCGATTAATTAAATAATAATTTATTAATTTATTTTATTAATTAAATAATAAGTTTGATGAAGATTATAATAATTAAATTATTCGATGGTCACTATTAAGTTCATTTAATTATTTTTAATAATTTAAAGGTCATAATTTTTTTAATTTTAGATATCATTGTCAAATTAATTCGATAAATATATATTATTGTATTTTTTAAATTAAATAATAATTTTGATAACTATTAATAATTAAATGAGAGAATATGAGTGTTATTCACCCATTTACCTCGAAAAGAAATATAAACCTATATAATTGTAGACTCGAGGCACACCAAGCCGGGCAACATCAACCGTTCATCTGATATCTGACTATGTAAACATGGTCCGCGGTTCATCCCCCGCTCTTTAATACGTCGCCGCTTTGCTCCTCCCAAAACCCCTCTTTTTTTTGCTTCCACTGCTAGGTTTCTTCTCTCCGTCGCGCGATGGTGATCTCTCCTCCCTCAAATCCTTCAAATCGCTTTATTTTTTTGATAAATATTCTTTCGTTTCAATTCCTAACTTTGATTCGCAAAATGATACCGTAGCCGCAAGGAGACTATATCGAACTCCACAGGAAGCGCCATGGCTACCGGCCGGATCATTTCGAGCGCAAGCGCAAGAAGGAGGCGCGGGAAGTCCACAAGAGATCCGCTTTCGCCCAAAAGGTGGGATCTTGCGACCCCTTTTTCATTTCTCGTGTGAGATTTGAGCATTATGTGTTCTGCTCGCCTATGTTTTTTTGACTGTGCGTTTTGGTTTGTCTGCAGGCGTTGGGTATTAAGGGTAAGATGTTCGCTAAGAAGCGGTACGCGGAGAAGGCCTTGATGAAGAAGACGTAAGCCACCTTGTTGCAAATTAAGCTAATTTTTAGAGTGAATTTGAACTAGATAACTGTAAATTTGAATAATAGTTTATTTGATTTACTCTAGCCTTGTTTTGGCGAAGTACATACTTCATATTCAACGCCTTTTATACATGATATAATGAATTATACGATTCACTGCACGCCATATGCTGAATTTTTTTTTCGAATCTAACTTTAACGCAAATAAGTTCTATGAAATTGCAATCTTCATGTTAAGGTAAGGTGTATGACTTCTGTACTAATTGAGATATTCACAGTTAATTTAAAGCTTATGTGTATATTATAGTAGTTAGCGGCTTGTTTTACTTTCTAGGAAAATGTTTAGTCAATGACTGGCTTCTTGAATACTTGGTAAAACATTTTCACCTTTTCCCTTCTTTAGGATTGCTATGCATGATGAGTCATCAACTAGACGCAAGGTTGACGATGATGTGCAAGAAGGAGCCAGACCATCATATCTTCTTGATCGTGATGCAACAACACGTGCAAAGGTTACTTATTTATTTGATTATGTTTTTTCCCCATAATTCTTGTTCAGTATTGGTTATATTGTAATGTTCTGCACATTTTTTTTGGTTATTATAGGTCCTTAGCAACAGCATTAAACAGAAAAGAAAGGAAAAGGCTGGAAAATGGGACGTTCCCTTACCAAAGGTAAGTTTTTTTCTTGTAGAATCCTGATGGCATTGTTGACTTTCCTTGAAAGTATAGGACTCTTCCTGTCTCTAAAAAGAAGACGTCATACCATTTTTAGGTTGCATGGTATTTTGACATCTTATGCATAACTGATATTGCATTCATGATAATATTTAATCAGATTGATAATTGAAATTTACGACTGAGTGGTTGAGGTCTGCAGTTGATGGATAAGCTTAACATGTGGAACATCATTTTGCTTTACAGGTCAGGCCTGTGGCTGAAGATGAGATGTTCCGGGTTATCCGAACTGGAAAGCGTAAAAGTAAGGTTTATAATCCTTTTCTATCAGTCTTCTCATTTTTATATATGGAAATACTGTGATAAGTTTCGACATCTGCAATTAGAGCCAAGTTTAAACATTAGGGAGAGCGAAGAACATGCAACCTTTGGACCAAATATATCTTGAGATATATGGTTAATTTTCAGGGATCCTTCCCCAACTTATACCTTATTTTCAGACAGTCCCCGGACTTTTAGTTTATTTGTTTACCATTCTTCAACTCAACTTTCGCCTCCAATCATATTCGTAAACTATTATTGCAAGTTTAAATTTATTGTTACTGACTAGGATGTCCATGCCACTTATTCTTTCCTTCACATTGTTAAAATCCAAATAATAACAGAATAAAGGGCCCATGAGGAAAAGGTTGTTAGATTCACCCTTTAAATTATGACAACGTACTATCATTTTTCTTATTCATATTATTTGGCTGAAACTTAAGAAAAAACTATTATTTGGGGAGTTTAATGATATGAAGGAGATATAGTTATTCTGGTGAGCACGAATACTGGAAAATCTATGATAGAGAGTTTAAGTACAGTTTAGAGAAAATAAATTTGAAGTTTGGGACTGTAAAGATTCTAATTACAGTTTGAGAACTGTCCAAATGCAAAGGATACAACGTAGGGCAGTCCCTGAAATTTACTGATCACTTGCTGTAATAGAGTTCAAATAAGCATAAATAATGCATCCATATTTTATGTGTAACTTTCTGGTGGCTACATGTCTCAAATTGTAACTTCTATGCTGCCGGGCTATGAATTTCAGTATGGATAGCCCTACTGTTTTTTTATTTGGTGATCTTTTGAACTTTAGCACTTAATCATATACACCAAGACTAGGATCAATCTCCTTGATACCCATACTTTCCTCTTTCTCAAAAAACAAATCATATACATCAGCTGACGAATTGTAGCTAACTTGTCGGACCGAAAAAAATTTGTAGCTAACTTGTTGGCTATATAGAGTAATCAACAATCTTTTAATGTATTTTTTAAAGGGCAGCCAAATTATGGATTATTCAATTGTTATATCAAGATATCTTTGGAGCATTCATTAGTTGAAATAGTTGAGTAGGTCCTCCATTAGATGAAATATTAGTCGTGCTCTATGCAAATGTCGATGTTTAATATTATAATAAGCTTATTGTGGAAAAAAACTAAACAAACTTGTAAACAAGGCATGACACCGTCAAACCATTATTTTCTGATATTAACCTTGATTTTTATTTGAATTTGGTCGACTTCTCATCATGGATTAATGACTTTATACTCGTCAGATAACTTCTGAGTTGTTGTAGAGCCTTTTTGTCTTTTTGAAAGTGGCCTTGGATTTTGAGCTGTATATACGAGTATAGAATACTGACTTCAGTATTCAGAGCCTGTTTCAGAACCTTTGGCTGGTTTGCTGACTTGTATTATGGATTTCAACTTAACCCTTTATTGCAATATGGATGCTAACATAATTTAGAAATATTTTCTTAAATGTCTCGTTCTGATTTGTCATGCACATATTTAAATCTGAAAATTGTTTCAATTATTTGATCCTATACTAAATGCACCTTTAGGCTTCGTGATGTCTATCTGAAAACAGTTTCTTTATTTGTTTATTAATGATAAATGAATGATTATGAATATTTTTACATTTCCTTTACTTATTTTTTTTACTTCTTTCCAATGCTGCTTTGTCCCAATAGCCAAGCAGTGGAAGAGAATGGTTACCAAGGCCACGTTTGTTGGAGAAGGGTTCACAAGAAAACCTCCAAAGTATGAGCGCTTCATTCGTCCATCTGGATTAAGATTTACTAAAGCTCATGTGACACATCCCGAGCTGAAGTGCACCTTTAACCTTAACATCATTGGGATTAAGAAGAATCCCAATGGCCCAATGTACACGTCTCTTGGTGTTTTGACTAAGGGAACTATCATTGAGGTAAAAGACCTCTCTGTTCTTGATTGAATATCTTATTAAATAACATAGTATAGTAGCAGAAGGGTTTATCTCAAATTGACAAATTTGAATAATTTTAGGTGCGGTTGAAATTCTGACCAAAAAATTGTTTGCTTCAGGTAAATGTGAGCGAACTTGGTCTTGTTACACCGGCAGGAAAAGTAGTATGGGGTAAGAAAAAGCTTAGCTGAAGGAATTCACATGTTATATAAATTATCTTACTTTTTATATTAATTCTCCAATCCTGTGCAGGAAAATATGCGCAAATCACAAATAACCCCGAAAATGATGGTTGCGTAAATGCAGTTTTACTTGTTTAACTGTTTCAACTATCCTCCCCATCGAAAGAAAGAAGAAATAGTTTCAACGGTCCTATTCTCATGTGGGATCTAGAGGTGCTGTTGCAAATGTAGCACTGCATATATTTGATGACAGCAGAGTTCAGATTCCAGTTCTTTTGTTAAATTGAGGATAAGCTGTCACAGTTGTTTAGACGAAACATCTGTTTTTGATACTATCATATTTGTTTTAAATTGAGGTTATATAAACCAAAGACTTCTTTATTTTTATACGCTTTTTAGCTGCAAATCTAGAGTACTTCCAATTTTCTTATTAATTTGCAATGTCTCCGTAACTATTTCAAGACTTTTTTTTTCCCACAACTCTGTGCACCAGAAATTGTAATTGACATCTCTTCCCTTTCCACACTCAATTACCGAGGCTGCTGTTTATATTCATCTTGTTAATGACACCAATTCGTGACAATGTGGACATCCATAATTTTGTACCTTCACACTGTGGAGATTCATCCTCGAAGGAACTTGTATTACCTTCGCCTTAATTGTGTTATGTAACTTTCAAATAAAGGTTATTTGCTTGAAATGTTTACTTTTTGATTCCTTCAAATTAGTGAACTGCCTGGAAGGTTTGCTGGAAACATGTGAGAGTTAAGAGGCCATACAACGGAATTGGATTTTTAATTGTCATAATTTTTAGCACCTTTTTTTTCTTAAAATAGGTTCTCTTTTGTGATGCCTGGAAAAAAAATTACATAAATATGATATTATCTATATATATATGTGTGTATATATAACATGATGAAATTGGCGTCCGGTACTGGAGAAGGCTGCGAGGTTGGTCATGTTGGAGGACAAAGGCAAGAAGATGTGCTTCGGGGATCTACGTGTGAAGAAACTCCAAAAGCTGTTTTTGGTACGTGGAACCGCGATCAGGATCTGACTGATTATGATTCGATTCCGCCAAACGATATGATATTTAATAAAATCGGACATCGAATTTGAGACTAGAATCTCGAGTCACATAATTTCGCCTTGCAGCATGATTGCATTCATATGTTTGCTGGTTCCACATGGGAGTTTTAATTCGGCATAGCATCTCAAGGTTGTAGATAGAACTAAGTCAATGTTGCAAAGATTAAGGCAGGAAAGCTTATGGCTAATTGTGACTTCGAACAGACAAGAAGAAGAAGACATTTCAATGAGTTTGTAGAATTACTAAAAAAGAAATTGTTATAGACAACAAGATAAATGCAGCAAGCTTTTTTGTTTGTTTTGTAATACGGTGAAAGAACGAGTGAAGTAACAAATGGATTTTTTGAGAGAATGGAAGTTCAAGTCTTATATTTTATCATTTTTCTAATTTTTCTGGAGATATTTAATTTCAATTAATATTAACTTTGATTATGTATTATGTCTCCTTAGCGATAATAAAAAAAAGAGCGAAGTATGCAAATAAAAGTATCGGACGTATCTCGCTTCCACCTCGTGGCTTTATAATAATGCGAACTTACGCTCAGTAAGTCGATAAGAATTTCATATCCAATCCTAAAGTAAGATTGCAACTCAAATTGTGCAACTATGGATGTGAGATTCCATAATCTTTCAGCCATCTCCCTGCATCTTGAAAGACAGGAAAGTCACCTGCCATTGCTGCTGTATTTACTCCAGTCTCCACCATCTGGGAGCTCATATTGGTCGGAAAGCTCAAAACCATTCTGATCGAGTAATAAACTATCTATGTACAGTGTATGATGCAGTGTGTTGTCCTGCAGACATGCATATAAAACCTGTTTACTTGTTGAACCATTTCTTTCAGCAATGCCACAAAGCCAGCCAACCAGCATCATTAGAAGACGAAGAGATGAGCAGAGCTCTCAAAGATGTCATCACAACCAAAAGTGTAGAATCTATTTAATTAAATTAGAAAGCATGTAGTACAGGTGTTTAAACACACATAATACAATCTTCAGAAAGAACTGTGTTAACAGTTTGACACGTAATGTTCAGAATACAATCGTATCTCTCATGAAAGCACAAAGTGAGATACCTCTATATTGCATTTGTTACCAAAAGACAGTGAGCGTGCCTATTTCCCCCCACTCCTAACATGAAGCAGGCAGTGCCAACTGTTGTCCGCTCTCCACCACCTGAACCCTACCGCTGGCTACTCCTGCTGTAAGTTCCTCCACTGGAACCTTAATCACATCAATTCGATTACCAATGTCAGCAGCATACCGACTGGCACAGTAAACTCCAACAGCTGTCACTGCAATTCCATACACATTGGTCGTAACCAGACGGAATGGTGTTGAGACAACAGCTGCCAATGGTCCCCCAATGATTGATATCGCCTGCCCGCTTTGACCAACTACTCCTTGTTCTGCCACAAGGAGGCCAGTCTTGCAATAGATGGCGAAATCCTCACAGTTGCTTTTGAACACATTGTAGCATCTGAAGCCATTGCTAAGAAGATACTTGGCTCGGTGGAGCACAATTTCATCTGGATCAGAAGTTGCAAGTGTACATGTGCCACCTCGAGCCTTGGCAAGAAAGAGGGCCGCGTTGACGCCATATTCAAAGCGGTACAGCCACCCACCAGCAAGGAAACATTCAAGGCAAGAGGAGACAACTCCGTGAGAGTCTAATAGCTGGTTAGTGCAAGTTGGGCAGGGGGTTCGATTTTTATTAGGACCAGAGCTGACAAGGAGCAGATCTAGAACTGTTCCAGTCCCCACCTCTTGACCTCGCCCTCTAGTGAAGTGAATGACCCTGTTGTCGCCAACGTATATGCCTGTCATTCTCCAAATTGCACAAAGTCACCACATATTTCAATTGAGAACCACACCTTATTACCAAGTTTCATTTACTATCACAAGTTCATTAAGATTATTGCTACTCAGGTTAGCATGGTCACATTGGTTAGGATAGAAATATATTAACAAAAGTCATCAAGTGTCACCAAAAAAAAAGCACCAACTCATGCGGGTAAGAGATTATCAAGAAATCAACTATCTCAATCTCCCATCCTCCAAAATGAGGAAACATGAATGAGATCTCAAGAACATATATTAACCTTGGATGTAGTATCAAGAACCTACCCTAGAAGTTCAGTGTATCAAATGACACAAGATTTCAATTCTATGCCAACCTGTACATGAATTTTGGTATCTTGCAAAATGTTCTAAGGTGTTCCCCTTATGACAAATTTATTTTTGCAGTTCTTCATGTTCTTCCGATAACTACTGATCACATATATCTTATGTTTTCGCCAAGAAAAAAAAAGAAAAGAAAACACGGTCAGATTTAGTACTTTTAATCATCCTCCCATAAGAAAAGCATCATAACATCAATCGCCTATGCATATGAATTGCCCCATTGACTGGTGATTGTGTATATATGAAGAGTTAACAACAACAACAACAATTGATGCTGCAATATGCATATCAAAATAATAAAGTTAATACAATCAATGCGTTTGTAAATCTCCTAAAACTGACAAAACCTTGTTTCGCATGATCAATTTCTATCCCCTTTTTTCATATGCCAAAGAAAAATAACGTCATCAATTACCAAGAATTTACTCAGGAAGGACGCACAACAAATTTAATCAAATTTCAGCATGCGAAAGGGGGGCGCAAAAAATATTATACCGTGATGGGCGTAGATGTAAGCGGTTCTCCATGAGTAGATGTGATCCCCAGGCTTCAAGCTCTCCTTTCCCACCCTGTAATTAGCATTCCAAAAGCATCCGGGGACGACCAAATTGATCAGAAGAGGGAAAAAAAACCAAAATTCTCGATACAAAAGGGAAAAAAAAGGTATAAGAATCTGAACCTGTTCGAAAGCAGACCCATCGCGTTCTTGCTTCGATCTGTGCAGAGAGGAAAGGAGAGCAAACGAAGGCGACGAGAGGAGGAAGAGAAGGAGGTGGGCGATTTATTAAAATTTTGCCGCTTTGAGGACGTTTTATTTATTTATATATAAATAAATAACTGCTATATATATATTTTGTTGTCCGTTCCCTGGGGTTTCCTTTTTGCGCGTCGCAACATGAAACGCTGCGTTTCCGTCGGATCGAACACAAGGATACGATCTGACGACCGAGATTGCGCGTATCAAAACTTGTCTGGGGAAACGGAAAGGACGGCCACGCGTAACGGATGCAGAGTTGCCGCTTTCCCACCTCCACCGAAAGTGAACCCCCCAAATTTTTTTAATATAATCGTATTATTAAACTTTATCTCTTGTCTAACTTGCATAGAATATAGTAATAAACTTAGTTTTTCAAAGTTTTAAATTATGCAAATATTATTCAGAATGAATTATTTATGTAACATAAATTCAACGACATTCGAATGTTAAGCTTGCCTTATCCATCTACATCAATATATAATGAAAATTATTTAAAAAAATATTTTGTGAATTTATTTTATTTTCTAAAAAATATTTAAGGCATTTTATTTTGGGAATCATTTAAATTTCATTTTAAGTATATTTTCTGAAAATTATTTAAAGAAATTTTATTTTTTTTAAAAAAAATATTTTTCTGAAAATATTTAAGGACATTTTATTTTGGAAATTATTTGAATTTTATTTAAGTCTATTTTTTATTGAAAATTATTCAAAGAAATTTTATTTTTGGAAATTATTTTGAAAACCTTTTAAAGTCCATTATGAAATTATTTAAATTTTTATTTGGGAAAAATATTTTAATTTTTATTTAAGGCATTTTGAAAATTGCTTAAAGGACTTATTATTTTCAAAAGGTAATTTTAAAATTTATATGAGTATTTTTAAGATAACTTTAAGGGAATTTTTTTCTTGAAAATGCTTCAAACTATTTTTGAATCTTATATATTTTGATATTTTATAAAAGAAAAAAATAAAGGTGCTCCCTACTTAAGTAGGGAGCACGGTGCTACTTATCTTTTCAATCGACAATGGATATTAGATTTTCTTCTTCTTAAATCTTTTTTTATCATCGTAGATTTAGTATCCTACCATTAAGGTAGTAGGTAATATGAGGCTCTCTATTTAAATAGGGGGCACCTTCATTGAATTATTTATATATACATATATTTGATTATTTTTATTCATCATTATTCTAAACTGAATATTATTGCCTAACCAAATATTTGATAAATACATTAGATAACTAAAAATAATTTTTAAGATAATTGCGAGTGAAATGGCAAGGATGGAACGTCTTAATGATGTTATAACACATGGAGTAAAAAATTTAGGTATGAACTGATTATAATAACTGAATGACTACATCGACTCCGCTACTTCCAAACTTTTTGAGAGTGCTAAAGATGAATAAAAGAAGACCAATGAGAAAACAAAAGAGCAGTGGGAAAGGAATGATAAGAAGACTAAAACCTTCATTTTGACCCATATGGAAGATGACTTTATCATGATCTTCGAGAATCATAAAACAACACACGATCTATGAGAAGTACTTAAAGAAAAATATAATGATAAAACTAAGACTAATGTGCAACTTCTTCTATATAAGTATAATTCTTACAGGATGAAGGAAACTGATAATGTAATAGATCATGTGAATAAGATGATAGTCATGACTAAAGACTTAACTGTTGTAGGAACAATCCCATCTGAACTTTCAAGGTGACAATAATGCTGAACAACTTGCTATCCTCATTCGACATGGTTACAACAATGCAACGTCTTAACGAGACATTTAAATTGGTCACAAATTTGCTAGTCCAACTAGCCATAGGGCAAAATATGGCTACTAATAAGAAAAAAAGTGGAAATCTTCAAAGCAGAAGAGATCAAAGAAAAAGAAGTCAACGCCATGCACCATCGGAAGAATCTTGGACCTAACAAGAAGTAGTTTAAAGGGCACACAAAGACACCAAGATGGGTTTGTTTTAATTTAGGGAAGTTTGGACATTTCAAAACCAAATGTCCTACATGAAAGAAGCCGAATCAGAATAGGGCCTCATAGAGAAGAGGCCCCAACAAGTCCGAGTTTATTGTAGTTGTCGAGTGCAATGCTGCGACGACGAATGTTGTGGGATGAAGAACAAACAATTTTCATGGGGAACAACACCTACCTAGATGTTGAAGGTGTTGGAAAATACATATTGGACTAAGAAGATAACATTATGGTTATCCATGATGTACTGTACACGTCAGATATCTGATGGAATCACATTTCAATCCTTGTTCTCATGAAGAAGAACCTTGAAGTCCACTTTTATAATGATCGTGTAATCATATGAAAGTTTATTCCTGGTTATGACTTATTTAGTCTCATGGTTAAAAATAATGAACCAATGAATGACTCTTTTGAGTATTTCCTATATTTTCTATCTGATTATGATCTTTAGATGAAATATTACAACATACTGGAAAGGATAAAATGGAACAAATATAAGAATGAACATAATATCTAACATATCAGGAATACAAACATCTTCTTGTGAACATTATTTGACCGAAAATATGACTCAAATTTTTTTTCAATGGGAACAAGATTAAAAAAAATGTTAGAGTTGGTTCTTTCGGATATCTATGATAAATTAAATATTGCTACACACATGAATAAGGAATACTACATAACATTCATGGATGATTATTTTAAATTCTCCTATGTCAATATCTTGAAAAGAAAAGTCGAGACTTTGTGGAGAAGAAATTAGAAAAATCTATTAAAACTTTAAGGACAAATAGAGGAAGGGAGTACACCTTCCGAGAATTTAAAATTATTGCATTCAAAAGGACATATGTAAGCAAACTACAATGCATTATATGACACAACGAAATATTGTGGGAAATACAAAGAATAAAATTTTGATGAATGCACTAAGATATACGCTATCTAAAAGTTGTTGGGGGTGAAGAAATGATGATTGAAAATTAAATACAAAATGGAATTTTCACTAAGTCCGTAGAATCAATGACATATGAAATATGAAATGGGGGAAGTCTGAGTTGGGTCATCTCTGGAAAATAAACTGTGAAACACATGTTTTAGTTTCAAGTCAGCTTAGAGACAAGTTGGACTTAGGATAGTGACATGCATGTTTATAAGATATAGTCATACATCCAAAGTGCATGATTCTTCCACAATGAGAAATGTCTTATTGAGAATCGAGATGCAATCTTTCTTGAGAATGAAATGGAAGATGTGTATGAAGAAAAACACGTCTCTAATTATCCTTGGGGATAATAAAGTCAATTCAGAAAAAGACACATTAAACATAATTAAGTTCAATAGTGGAAGATGATTATATATAAGATAATATATTTTGGATGGATGAACCCATACAATCCATGAGTATAATCGATAATAAGGATGAAAACCATATATTTGGATAATTATTATCTATACGAATGTGAGATTTCATGTTACACCTTGATGTTGATATAGAGGATAGTATAGATTATGTTTCTTATGATGAAGCAATTTTTTTAGTGGAGTTAGAATCATGATTGACAGTCATGAGAGATGAGTTAGACTCCTTTGATCATAACATATGAGTGTTATATGATTTGCTAGTAGCTCGACAATCCATAAGATGCAAATATGTATTCAAGAGAAAGTACTGTGTTGATGATACTATTGATAAACATAAAGTCATATTAGTTGCCAATGGTCATACTCTGAAAGCCATAATTGATTTTTAAGAAACTTAGTTTTCAGTAACTAAGTTTGCGTATATTGAGATCATCTTAGCGAAAGTCGCATATATGTATGTGGAGTTATTCCAAATATTGTTAAGTCTGCTTTTCTCAATGGGGATTTGAGTGAAGACATATATATGCGACAATCTGATGATTTTCAGATAGAAGGTAAGGAGAACAAGATTTACAAGCTGAAAAAAAATTATTATATACTTAAAACAATCATCATGTCAATGGTATCGAAAGTTTCATGTGACAATTGTCCAATTTATATTTATTATGAACAAATTGGACCGTTGTGTGTATATCAAGAAGAGTGGGAGCAAGTTTGTCATAATGTCATTATATGGTGATAACATTCTGCTCGTCAAAAATGATGTCACAATGCTCAATGAGACAAAAGAGTAATTGAGCAAGAAACTTGAAATAAAGGACATGAGAGAAGCCAATGATAGAAATTCAAGGATATTGAGCAAAAACCATCTTATATTCTTGAAATTCAAATCATCGAGATAAGAACTCAAGGATAGTGACTTCGAGTCAAGAGTAGTATCTCAATAAGATACTAAAACGGATTGGGATGCAAAATAACACTCCAACACCGACACCAACGATAGGAAAACAATTTAGTAATAGTCAGTGTCCTAATGTAGGATAAAAACTTTAGATATTTTCTATGCATAAGCGGTGAGTAGCTTGATGTATGCAATGTTATGTGCAAAGTCTTATTTGACTTACCTAATAAGGCTAGTTAGTATATATCAAAGTAATTTCATAATGACACGTTGGAAGTCATCAAGAGGATACCTAGTTATCTCAAAGATACCGTACAATTAAAATTGACATATCAAGTTGATTCATTTGAAGTTATAGATTGTTCAAATGTGATTTTCGAAGGAGATATTGACGATCGAAAATCCACATATGGACACTTATTCTTATTGGTTGATGCAATTATTTTCTGAGGTTGCAAGAAGCAAACATCTGTGGCTAGGCACACACCAAAAGCTGAATACGTTGCTTGTATCATGACAACCACTTATGCAGTATGGATCAAACGTTTTCATTCCGAACTTGGCATCAACTTGGTAGATGGACCACTACAGATGTACTATGATAGTCAAGCGGCCATAAACTTGATAGATATTGGACCAAAAAAATTTTAAGAAAAATATATAGAGATCGAGTATCACTATGTACATGGTAAAATGAAAAGAAGTGATAGTGACCTACATGCTTACAAATGACATGTTGGTTGATTCCTCGACAAAGGATTAAACATGTTGGTTTAATGAGACTAAAAATAATTGAGCCAAATTGAAATTTCATGGATAATGAACTTCACGGTTATATCAACAAAATTTTGCACTGCATTGATATTGAGAGTGTCGAAATTGCATGACCACATCACTCAAGTGGGAGATGTTAAACGGTGACCATCGTGGTCATTTGAACGGACGTCTTGCACGCTCGATTGATTGGAGTCGGAAGACGTGCTCCAATAATCAAAACGATGGGAGCATGGGTGACATCACGGAAGACGCGACAACAACGCGTGAGAAGCGGATGTAGTGTTGAATGATTTGTGCCTATATAAAACTTTGTTGAAGAGCAAAAAATAACACTATGCGGGAGCCCCTAATCACCATTAGTCTTCTCTCTTTTTCATTCATTTAAAGTTTGAATCCAAGATCATTAATCCTAACTTCACTCAATCTACTTGTTAATAGTACTAACTCGATGTCAATTCATATTGGTCTTGCATGTGCTATCTGTGTAAATTAAGACATAGAAGTAACGTTGCATTGATCTTAAAATTTTATAATTTATGATCTTGAACCCCTAATCCATTCGATCTTACTATGAAGATTTTATGCATAAGATCTTAGTAAGATATAAGTACGCGATTAAGATCTAATCCGATTTTATATGATTATTATAATCATTTGAATAATATAGACTTTTGTATTCATAATAATAATTAACTTCAAAGAAATTCAATATGTTTTTTAATTGTCCATTGATTGAACTGTGACATATTGAATTATAACTTACCAATTGAATGCCAAATATTCGTTAAAATAATAGTCTTTATGTTTTAAAATATCCTTTTATTGATAAATAGGACTTTAGGATCCTTAGTTTAATCTTAAGATTTAAAATATCGATCTATATAAAATTTAGATTATGGAATAGTTAAAAAGACAACCAAGTTCATTATCGAATTTGGAATGATAATGGTCTCATATTAAATTTAACCGTTACTGTTAGGAATTTAAATGATTATGTTTCTTATTTTGAATTGAATTAATAAAAAAAATTAATAATCTGTTGTATATTAGAATTTACATGGAAAAAACACTTGGAGTGCTTGGGGAGTCGTGGAAATCAATTACATTATGCATTCTTGTTAGTCTCTTTTACAAAAAGAAAGATGATAAGATAAACTCTCGTATATTCCTTGGTTTCTTCTTTATTTTTCACTCCTTGCATGCCCGAGAGAGAGAGAGAGAGAGAGAGAGAGAGAGAGAGACAGAGAGAGAGAGAGAGAGAGAGAGAGAGAGAGAGAGAGAGAGAGAGTACCAAGGATCTTTCTACTTCACAGATATAAATGATTATCAAACACGTTACAACAGAAGAATATGTGATGCAGATTTCAACTCTGAAAAAGGAAAACGAAGCATCCGTGAGTGGTAACATCCTACAGCAGCTCAGTCCATTGGTAAAAAGTCAGCAAGAAATGAGTAAATATTTCCTTGAGGTGTCACTTCATAGTGACCCTTCCATACATCAAGCAAAAAATATCTTGCATTCATGTATCTAACGAATCCACAAGCTCCCTATAATCTGTACCAAAGAAATTATAGAATAATTAAGATTACCTTTTTCAAAAAAAATATTTTCATGTATTTGATCAAAGGCGGAGGAAATCCCAACAATAAGTCTTCCAACTTAGTGGTATGTTTTTTTTTGTCATATTTTCTTGTTGTTATTTCATTTTTTTTGTTATCCCCTCCCCCCATTGTTATCTCCTCTTAGCTACTGAAATTAGATAATTAGTTAAACTAATTCTTAGTGGGATTGAAACCTCCATTTTATACTTCAATGATTGGTGCACTTGCTAACATTTTGTTGGTTAGCATTAAGTTTTTGACACCATTTTATGGGACAAAATAATTATATCTAAAATCTCATGTTAATATTTTAAGTAATTCTTTTAGTCCTTATTACGTAAGACCTTGATATAGTTAGCCTTCTATTATTTTAGATTGAAATGAAGATTTTTTTATCAAATAATTAATTAGCATGAACTCTTGGGTTGATGCCACAATTAGTATGGAGCCTGATGTGCTCTTTATGTTGTTGGGATGATATTTTAGTTGTCCCTTTTTATTTAATTTTTCATTCTCTTTGCGATATTATGAATTACGTAGATGTGGACATTTTGTCCAATATCAATATTACGCATATGCCAAAAGTTTCAAAAAAATCATGACATAGTTTATTAATTTATCCTCTTTCCACGCTTGGGAATCCATAACTTCCATGCTTAGGAAGTCCAAGTTAGCATAATTATTAATTCATCCTCCTCGTGATGGCCAATGATAGAGTAAACTGAGGTTGATCACCGTCAAGAAGCTATATGAGGACATTTCATATAGGGAGGAACATGTGTTCGATATCCCAAATAAGAATTGAGATTCAAAAGATGATCTCATTCTTGCTACAATCGGTTAGGGATGTCTAGAGGAATATCCGGTTCTCAATTTGAGGTGTTTCTATAATATGACTATGTACAATGAGCGATTTTCAACTTATTAGAAGTCTAATGGCAGAAGCATCATCATGGGCCACGATGCATCATGCAAGATAGTTGGGATCGACTCTGTTCAAATTGAAACTTAAGATAATAAGGTGATAACACTTATAAACATTTTTTCATGTTCCGCAATTAAAAAAGAATATGATATCACTAAGATGTTTAGACTATTAAGGATGTCAGGAAGTATTCTCGCCATCACAAAAGGTGATACTATTATCATGAAGGGAGTCAACCAGAAGTCCTTATACATATGACAAGGCAAAATAGTCCCCAGCGTATGCTATGTGTAGCTAGTTCATCAGATTCAAAAGTGCCCAAGTTGTGGCATATACGGCTTGGGCATATAAGTCAGAACGGGATGAACATCCTCAACAAAATGAGATCTTTTAGGATGTTAGAAGATTTATGAAATTAGTTTCTGCAAGCACTGCGTATTTGGCAAGCAGCGTCAACTTCATTTCGACAAGGCAATGCATAAAACGAAGAGGACACTCGACAACGTCCATGCTGATTGTTAGGGTTCCTCTCATGTTTCATTTTTAGGAGGCATTAGATACTTCCTTTCAGTGATTGATGACTACTTAATGATGATTTTAGACAATTCTTGACGAAACACAAGAGATGGCTTTCAAGGCCTTCAAATAGTGGGAGATTTTGATGGAGAATCAAACGTCGAAAAAGGTCTTTGTATTGACAATGGTTTATAGTTCTATTCGTCTAAATTTGATAAGTTATGCAAAGATGAAGCCATTGTCAAGCATTGCATCATCAGAGACACTCTGCAATAGAACGACGTGGCAGAATGAATGAACAAAACACTTCTAGAGATAGCAAGGTGCATGCTCTCTAATGTTGTTCTAAATAAGACATTTTAGCCTGAGGTTGTTAACACAATCTATTACTTGGTGAATCGAAGCTCAGTGACTGCAATTTATCTCAAAACTCATATTGGGGTATGGCTTTGAAATCATGTTGATTATGTTAATCTAAAAGTTTGTTATCCTGCATACTATCATGTCAACAAAGAAAAACTAGAACCAATGGCTAGCGCAGGAGTGTTTCGTTGCACAAGAGTGAAAGGTTATAAAATCTGGTCTCCTTTAGAGCACAAAGTCATCCACAGTAGAAGTGTAACATTTCATTAGGCTTCAATGCTTCAACCGAAAGTGGAGGTTGTTGATGCAGTATCTTAGAGTGTCAACAAACAAGTGGAGTTTAAGATAGCTCCAGTTAGCGATTTGATGCGTGCTAATTATACATATAAAATTGCTAGCAAGTGCACTAGTCGTATCAAGTAATAAAGAAAGTGAATATAGTGTCGATCCCACGAAGAATTTATTCTACCAATATCTAACACAATATTTTAATGAGAGGGGTATAATGAGTTTGAAGAATTTATTGATTATGATAATAAAGATTAAATATTGATAAAGATTTAACAATTAAGTGTCAGAATGATGACTTGAGCACTGGACTTGGATGAATAAAACAAGAAAAATCTGAGTTTTAATAAATCAATTTTAGTTTTTA
>LTAE01005532.1:0-28186 GCA_001647135.1 Pontederia paniculata
TCTGTCATCATTCATCATCATTGAATCTTTTCATCTTATATATTTCATTCATCATTAAACTTTCTTTGTACTTAGCATATATATTCAATACATAAATATCATCTCATAGCAACTAATGCAATTTGCTCAATGCAAGTATTAAGTCAAGTGGTTATTTTCTTAAGTTCTTCTTATCCCATTAATGACTTTGAGGTGACTTTGTTGTGACTTTGAGTAGCTCATGAGTTTTTAGAGGCATCGTCAATAGGTCAGTCGGTGCACATGCCACGACCGAAAAGGACACTCGAGAAATCCATTTGTTGCAAGGCAGGAAGAAAGTCAGGCAACAGGAACTAGGTAGCCGCTGATCTACTAGTCCCTCATCATCATTAACATTGTCGCTCCCAAACATTACAATGCATGACAGCCTCATCATTAATTTTGTGAAGATGATTAACCCTTTATCTTGTCCACATATTAGTCCTTAGGATTAAAATTCCACAGCATCTACACAAAATAAATTAATAGAACCTGCAACATAGTGGTCACGACCCGTGACAGGTCTGTCATGGCCCGTGATTGTTATGTCATGGCCCATGAAGGCTTGGTCACGGCCATGACCGGGCAATAGTTTACTTTCAACATGGTCACGGTCGTGATGGAACAAGATCGATTTTATAGTCACGGCTCGCGATGCGTTCGTGACATTGCTGGACCTTCACGACACGACATCACGACCCATGACTGTCGTCACGACCGTGCCTGGGTGATCTATTTTCCATCGTCACAGCCCGTGACCAGATGGTCACGGTCGTGTCTGTCTCCGTCGTAGCCCATGACATGTTCGTCACGACCGTCACGGGAGATTTCTGGGCGAATTCCGCCCGACCGAATGTCGTCCTCTCGACTGCCACCGTCACGGCTCGTGACATGTCCGTCACGGTCGTGACGGGAAATTTCTGAGCACATTTCGCCCCTTTTTCTTCTCCGAACAGATCCAAAATCCTTCCTATAGGTATATTATTATATGAGGATCTATAATACCACGTTTTTTATAATTTTTTATCTTAAAATCTATATCATATACATCATACATTAATCTATTTCTAATCAATCCACCTTATATAGGGAAAAATCCTTTCTAGGACATAAACATCACATATTCATCGTGGGGATTAAAAAAAACCAGAATCTATGGCATATGATCATCATATAAAATCCATCATAATATCATAAAAGGTTCTAGCATGCATTGATCTATCATGAAAATCTATTCTAAGGGGATCCGTCATGTTACATACATTTTTCCTGTTGGATTTCCCTTTCATATTCTCCTTGATCTAGTTTCCTCTTCGTTCTTCGTGTCACGCCTCTCTTCCACCGCCTCCTAGGAATTTGATACAGATTTAGAATAAAGAAAAAGAACAATCCTAAGGGAGGAGAATGCCTAGATCCATTATCTGTGTGCTTGGGAGAAGAAAAGAAAGAAGAGAAGAGGGAGGGTCCCTGACGGCTAGGGTTTTGGGAGAAGAATGTCAAAAGAGTTGACAGATTTTTTTAAGAGGTCTATTTATAGTGTGGCCCAACCTCCAACTTATTATTTTTATTTTTATTTCCTACTTTATAAAATGTTGGGTATTACAAAAGATGTATTATAATAATAATGCCTAAGATAGAAAAGTAAACAAGATGAAAAATAGATTTAAAGTTAAATTAATGAGCATAATTGGCTAAGAATTTAAAATAAAGTAAAGAAGAATGATTATATATTGAGTTAAGTTTGGATTAAAACTATATAATATGCTTTATGATGTTTATATGCATGACATGTATGGTTGATGTGATTCACATATTTTTTAATCTTTTACATATTTTAATGGGACATATGTCCTCTACATGTAAATTTTGCAGGTGAGAAGGAGTGATGATGTTTATAATGATGGTGCAACTCATCATGGCCAACACACATGGATGAGTTTTAGGTCATTCTTAGAGTCATGTTATGTTTAGTGATGTTATCTCTTCTTTATGCTTAAAAAGATTAGGTATCACATTCGGACAAGTCATGTATATTTCTTTAAGTCATTAAGTGATATTTATGGACAAAGTTGGTGTGTGTTTAAAGTTAAGTACTTGAAATATATTTTATATTAATTTAAGTTCAATTTTAACTGATTATGCTGATTTTATCTCATTAATTTATGTCTTTTGGTCTAGTTCTCATTTTTCTCTGTTTTTATTATAATTGTCATTGATCAAGTTAATATTTGTAGTTGTGTAGCATTCCAAGAGGCCCTTCGAGCATGTGGCGAATATCGATTCATTCGTATGGAGGAGCATATTTTTGGAACGTCATAATCATTTTTCTAATAGTATTATTAAGTTTTTTTCTCTTATGTCATGCTAATTCAAAGAGAGTGCGAGTGCCATATATATTATTAAAAAATTGATTTTTATTAATAGAATTTTGTAAATAATCTTTTGAATTGATCACATGATGCACAATAATACATAGCTTCAAAGAGACTATAATTTATTGAAAAGCCTTGGGAGAAGAAATAAGCACTTTATTCTGACTTAAGAAAATTATGATGTCAAGCAACAGCAGAGTTATACACCTTCCTATGCCTGCAAGTGCATGCATTGGCATTAGCATATAATATTTGGTCGGTAGTGTCCTGGTGGCATCGTTACCGCTTCCTCTTAGCCGCTGAAAGAGGATCGAATCCTTTGATTTCCTCTTAATTGACAAGTGTTTTTATTATTTCTTCTTTAGTTTTAAATGTTTCTTTCTTTTTAATCCACAAGTATTAAATTTTATCTGTTATAGAAATTTCTAATCTAATGTAATTCATATTATTTTTAATAATATATTGTGGCTTAACTTTTAGCTTTTTTTTATTCTTTGCTCACGAAGAAGCTATTTTTTTTATTTCATATTATTTTTTCTTTTTCTTTTGTAATCAAATTCTTCATCTCTCTCTATCAATCAAGTAATAAGTTTTGTTATATATTGTGAGTATGTTAATTTTATTAGTTCAATTTTTTTATATTCGGGATTTAATATTTGACTATTCAAGTCAATGTTATGCATCCTAAGATTTATTTAATCTCCTGATTTTCACATTTGAATATATAAAAAAACTCAAGCATTATTTTGTTAATTTTTTAACATAATTAAATGACTCCTTTTATATTAGATATCCTTATAGCAAATTATTTATCTTGATGAAGTTTATTATTTTATTTTTTGAAAAAAATATTATTATAGTAAGTGGTTAGAACATAATTCGGAAAAAATAATTGAAGAAACATTTTACTTAATATCAAGGATTTTGAATGAATTTTAACTTTTAAAAAAATACTTAAAAATTTTCTAAAAATCACCTAATTTAAATAAATCTTGTCTTTTATAAACTTGAACCCACTCAAATTCTTTCTAGCTCCGTAGCTGGTGTCAATGAAAATAAAAGACATGATAATAATTTCGTCACTGCATTAAATAAAAAAATTGTTTATGACCATAATTCATAAAATAATTTAAGATTTGTTGGATGCAAGGATGAGTGAAAAGGTCGGGGTGTAAAAAATAATAAATAAACTTAGTAATTTTAATCCTTATTTATTGTTCTAATTATAAATCTAATCTAGTTAAGTTATTATATAACAATAAGGTTAATGAACCTTCCTTGAGGTATAAACGGAACGGGAAAACATCCCCCTTCGCGACACATCGCTCGCTTGCCGTGACGAAGTTTATAACGCCCAACGTCCGCTCCTCATTTCTCCACATTGCCGAGCCTTCCCAATCACAAACCCTAGGGCTCCGATGGCGCTCCTCCCGCGGACCGCCCGCCTCGCTCTCACGCCTGCCGCGGCATCTGCAGCGGGGATGTCGAAGGCGGCAGAGTATGTGATCTCGAAGGTGGACGACTTGATGAACTGGGCGCGCCGGGGCTCCATCTGGCCCATGACCTTCGGCCTCGCCTGCTGCGCGGTGGAGATGATGCACACCGGCGCCTCCCGCTACGACTTCGACCGCTTCGGCGTCATCTTCCGGCCCAGCCCCCGGCAGTCCGACTGCATGATCGTCGCCGGAACCCTCACCAACAAGATGGCCCCCGCTCTGCGCAAGTGAGTTGGATTCTATTTGTTCTTCCCGTAGATCTCCATCTGTGCTTATTCTTTATTCCCTTTCACATTTCTGTGACAAAATATTGTTCTTGATATTAGAAGATGAAGGTGATTCGTGATATTTGACCTTTGGCATCAATTGGTGTCAAATTAGGATTTTTTTTTACTTTGATCTTTTCTCAGCTGAGTTCTTTTTTCTCACTGTTTTTTCGTTTCATGCATTTATTAGGTTCATTTGCTAAATTACGATAGTTGACGTTAGAGTTCTTTTTAGGGTGAACTTGTTTCTTCTATCACTTTCGTTCGATCTCCTGCAGAGGGATGCAAATTTCTTTAGCCTTTTGGTTCTTTTAACATGTCATAACCTCAGTATTGCCTCATTTAGCTGGTAGCAATTAAAGGTGTAGATTACTAGAGAGGAAAAGAATTGATGACTGAGTGAAGCTAACTGATGAATCATAGTTCACATAGAACTTAATGTCCATTTTCTTGAATTGGCGTCCTACTCTCTTTTAGCTTCTTCTATGAGCACGTTGTTCAGGTGCTTCAAAAATGGCATATATGTTATTGTGTTATTTTCCTCCTTGCCAGATTCTCAGGCCTTTATTTCTTGCTCGCTCCTCTAGAACTGCATGTTCTTTAGACTTATCAGTGTACGATCCTCAAGGTTTAAACTTTCCAGAGTTGACTTGAGAACCCATGGAAATTTTCATTTGTTTGATCTCTATTGTTGTATAGCTATTTTATCGGAAGATCTAGTACTGTGAAGTCATAGATGAGTGATTTTGCTGACTGATTCATTTTGTTAATCAAATAATTCCTCGGATTTGATTTTTGTTCAACTAAAAGGTGTTCAGGCATAAGTCTGAAGGAATCTTAGCATAATTAAATATAATTCCTTAAGAAAAATGGCGTCGAATGGGAGAACTGAATTTGAGTTTCCTTCCCTTTTGTGCTCTCCGTCTAGGCTACTTTACCTCCGTATCTAGAGCCTCAGGTAAAAGAGTTAACCAGTCATATGCATATCTCTCCCCTATTCTTTTTCTTATAACTTATTGGACAATTTTCTTCTGGGAATATCAACTAGGTTGATGGGTACATTTTATTAACCATGTCTTCCATTATGGAAAAAATTGAATGTGATGATAAAAGGTGAAGTAAAAGGTTGTTCGATGAGTGGATCCTAATCTTATAAGACACAGGATTGGAATCCCTCTTTCAAAAAAAAGGGCACTGGAAAGAACCCATCATCTGAACCATCTTCCGGCTCTAGTTATGTCTTAAGGTTCTTGGAGTTTTTTTAATGTTCTAACTATTTAAGTTTAGTTATTGGGGGTTTCACTAGAGGGTCACATTCATCTTTGGCATTGTTCAAAGCTTCATTGAGTCAGCTTTCATTTCTGGAAGCCTGTATAGGGCATTAATGGCATTTTGAATCATGCTCAAAGACAAAGATGAGTTGAGGTATCAGGTTGCCAAAGCTTTTCTAAAAGGCTTTCATCATCAAAATCTTCTAGTTGAGGCTTGTACTGTCCTTAGCTTCATCATGCATGAGGTGCTTATTGACATTAATAGAACTTGCTTTAGGCTCAAATTTGAGTACTTCTAAATCAAGGACGACATCCTTTTTCTTGGCTAGTGAGCTGGGGCTTGAGGGAAGGCAATGGAAAAAAAATCGGAAGTGATATTAAATCTTCTATATGTTATGAAAATATACTTGGATGGATACTATATTAATATTCATCTTCTTCCATTTTTAAAAGAAGTCGATGATAATCTATGGCAACTTCTCTTTGACCATATTGTACTTCATGGAGGCCATGTTGGGAAGTAGCTTCAGAATGACCTTGGGTTTTCTTGCAGTTGTTGATGGTGGATAGCTAAAGATGGATTGATCTTTTCATCTACTTGATTCACCTTTAGTTTCAACTATTCTCAAATGCTATCAAAAATAATTGAATCGCTGGATCTCACTAGGAATAAATGAGAGATACTGATGTTTATTGAGTATCACATCAGTTGCATTTTAGTCAATGAAAGAAATTACTTGAAATTAAAATAATGTTGCAACTTACTAGATTTAGAACAACAACCTACATTGTGATCCCAACTATATTCCTAAAGCAGAAATTTTTCTACATCATTATTTGAGGATGAGAACAAAACAGGTTTCATGGAACATCTATGTTGGCAGAGAACCTAGAAGTACATGTACTAATTGATTGTATTCCACTGAAGTATTAGAACCCGAAGTCTAACACAACTAAGCACCTTTTAACCATTGTTTTTTTAGTATAGTAAGCCTTTATATTAACCTGATTCTTTAATCCACCTTTTTTATCTGAGATTGGTGTTCCTCTAGGGTCTGTTTGGTTCAACAATTACTAAGGGGAAGGAAAGGTAATGAAGAAGCAAAATTAATGAAAGAAGATGGAAGAGAATGAATGTGAAAGATTTAACCTCGTTTGGATGAGATAACTAAAAGGAACGAAAGGGAATTATAATTTTCGTTGGACGAATATATACTAATATAGGTGTTTATATATTTAATTACATATGATTAAAATTGAAAATGTGTTTTAAATATATCTTTCCCCTCTTTTACACCTCAATTTGGGATTGAAAGGAAAATACTCTTTGAGGGGAATGGAGATATATGGAGGAGACATTCCCCTCCGGTTAAAAATGCAACCAAATGAGGTTAAACTATTAATCTCCTTTTGTTTTCCCTCCTTTACTCTTCTTTCACCCCCAAACATTAATAAGGCTTTTGGGTGCTTAAATTAGCAATCGAACCTGTGGATTCTTTAGAACTGCTGGGATGAATTTAGGCTTGCAAAAGGGAAAAAGGAATATGCAATGCACTTGGTGCACCACATACATGAGACTCGTGCTCAATATTAATTTCTTCAAAATGTCAAATGACTCAAAATTACTGGTAATTTTGCAGAACTCCAGTTTTGCAGTGCAAAACTGCACTTCACCTTCCTATTCCTCCTAGCAATAATATGCTTGAATTAAAGTAGTAATAAATAAATGTTGTATATTTCCTCAAAAAATATATATATAACCAACTTATAGGTTCTCTGATAAGAAAAATTGAACTTGGGTTTGGTAGATACATTTTCAGTTAGGAGCTGTCTCTGGATGAATATTATCAAGGGCAAGCATGAGAATTATTGTACAAATCAAAGATATTGTCAAGGCTTGGATAATGAAACCTTTCTGTTTCCGTTTGATGCATGATGACCGTCAGAAATATTTTACTTTCAATTAATAAATATGATTGATTTCTAAGATCCTCTCTTGCAGGGTTTATGACCAGATGCCTGAGCCTCGCTGGGTTATTTCCATGGGTAGTTGTGCAAATGGTGGGGGATATTACCACTATTCATATTCTGTAGTCAGGGGCTGTGACCGAATTGTTCCCGTTGACATATATGTCCCAGGGTGCCCTCCTACAGCTGAGGCTTTGCTTTATGGTGTTCTTCAGCTGCAGAAGAAGATCAACAGGAGAAAGGACTTCCTTCATTGGTGGACGAAATGAAAGCTTTCCATGTTGATGTGCAGCTGTGTTGTTGCTTGTTGCTTTTATTTAGTCCCTTGAGAGTTGCCAAAATAAAGGTCACGTACCTTGGGTACTTGGCTAAACAGCAAATGAAGTTGTTAGCGGGTCTCCACCTCCAAATGGATGCACTCGTTACGATGCAAAACCATCCTCTATTTGCTATATTGTTGGATTGTTTTGTTGTGCTTATGTTATGTAAACAATTTTCTCTGTTCCCTTTGTCTCCATGGAATCAGTTTACTGAATGATCTTATTATATGGCTCTGATTTATATTATGTTCCTTTTTTCTGACAAGGGAAACGACCGTAGCACTTGGAGATGTTTATATCTTGGTAATTTGTATGCACTAAAAGATGCTCAAATTTAAAAAAAAATGTTTTTACAATATTAATTAGAGAGGGTTTTATCGGGCTTCTCAAAGATCTTTTTTAAATTTAAAGATCACTTAAACTTTTTTGGAAGGTAGAAGAATTAGTTTTTATGTTATTGTTGTTTCGAATTTTTTTAGTTTTTCGATTTTAGGTATTTCCCTTGGGGTAAGAATATATAATACATTAAGAAGTTGCACCTATCACGATTTTTCAATATTCCAATCATAATGATGAAATTTTATGACGTTTTTCCTACTGGACTTTGACTTGAGAGGAGAAATAGAGTTCATGGGCTTTGCAGGCATTAGTTGTAATACTCATTAGTTGAACACCGACTATGTTGTGTCAAATGATTTTTAAAAATGTGAAGTAATAAATAATATTTTATTAAATTAAATAATAGAGTTTGAATTGATTTAAAATTTGAAGAAGTTTTAAAACACCTTTATAAATAAGTTCTAAGATAAAGAGAATCCTTCCTATTTCATTATTCTCGCCCTCAAGCTCTAGTCATTAGAACTCTCTCTCTTTCCTTTGTTCTTTTTTTCTTTTAGAGGTGCAAAGGTAAGAATTAGACCCTCTCTCTTTTTCATAGTTTCTTTTCTTTCTCATTTCCTCTACTAAAGTCATGCCTAAATCTCGTTAGGAGAATGCAAAAAAGATCAACAACAATGCGAAGATCGAGGAGATGAGGATCATTAGAGCACGAAGAACGAACAAGAAAATCTCAATGAAAATAAGTATGTACTTAAGCAAAATCCTTAGATATTTCTTTCATATTATAATTGCATGCTAGATTTTGATTCTAGAAAAGAATTGTTTAGGATTATAATTATGGGTTTCTTACACTTGTTTAGTCTCCTAGATGATTTTAATATCCAACCATAATTTCATGTTAATTTATATACCAAAATATGGAGTTTTAATTAATGAAATCTCGGCCTAGCGACAAACATGGACCACGTCTCCTTGGACATGACCCACTTTCTGTAGGGATTGGATCTCGATGCCGCTCCGATCACAGAAGACATGACTTTGGACAATCGAAACATGGACCGTGTCCTCCCCGAGGTCAACATCCATCAAGACAAGCCTTAGTGTCGCATCCATCATAGGACATATGACCCTGATGTTTTGGACACGGTCTAAATCACCCTAATGCAAAAGCACATGCCTTAGATTATTTAATAAAGAAATTGAAGGATAAATATAACACGACTAGTGTCACTTTTAAACATGGATCGCATCAGTTTCAAACATGGATCGCATTAGTCGAAGATGAAGAAAGAAGAAATCCTAAAAGTATATCGGTCGTGCAACTTGATACTGTCCACTTTTCCCTAACGTATTGAACCAATGTCAGATTATTTTAAATTAAATTTTAAACAATGATTATGGCATAGTTCGTGTTGGAGACTGGATATAGCCTTAAACGCGTCTCACGTCCAATGGGTTGTTAGTGTTAATATCAATGCAAGGATGAAACATGGCATATGTGGCTTCCTTACATGGGCCATGTTGAGTACTCAACAGCTGGATTGCCATGAGGATGAACCACATTAAACACAACCCATGCTCATACCTGACATGGCCCTTATTGGCTTGGGCTTGATAAAGAGACATGTTTACTTCATTTGATAGTTAAACATGAATATTAAAGACTAATATGCAGACAAGATTAGGGCAATCCTTTTTTTTCTCATTAAATAAATGATGAGGTCTCCATGCATTATAAGTTTGAGAGCGACATTGGTATTAATGATAGGGGGCTGGTAGAATAATTGCTATGAAGATCTTGTTACCTAGCTTTTTCCACGTCTTGCAACAAAAGAAATTCTCGAACATCCTTCCCGATCATGACTTATGGCCCCCCAAGGACCTATTGGTGAACCTCCACATTCTCAAAAGGTCTTCAAAGTCACATCATAGTCACTAGTGAGATAAGTTAAAGATAACAAAATAATCACCTAGACTAAATATTGTATTGATAATAGCATTGAATCATTGCATAGAGAGAATTATTGATGATGAAAGTAAGAATGATGAATGAAAAGAAAGCAAATGTGATAAACGACTGACTAATGAAAAGAAAGTAAGGTATATGGTGAAAATTTATTGATATGAGAATAATTGATATTTGACTATCTTTAATGATAATATTTTAGATTATTTCTATCATTTATTTTATCATAAAAAGTATTATCGATTGTGCCTTATATATTAACCTATTGAATTTTATAGCTCACAAGAGAATCGCCTCCCCTGATTTGGATCTTACAGGTGAGTGATATGCTGGATGACGGTGCATGCAGCGATGTTCGTGATGAATGTTGCTTACACATGAGTTAATGGTCTTAGATTTAGTTGTCTCTCTTTTAGTCTTTTATATTGAGTTTTATTAGTTTATCAGAGGATGTTGAGACCCTATATATATTTTATGTCTTTCGCACTTTTAATTCGTGAAACAGTTTTAAAGTTTTTAATTTATTTCGTATTTTGTTGATCAGTCAAATGGTCAACCATAAAGTAAAGTGAAGTAAATCATAGATCATCGTAGGTTCTTAGGGAGCACATTCTTCCATGTGGTGGATTGTGCTTCTATGGGCCTTATATTGGTTCTTGCAAGTTCGTCAGAAGATGACAATACCAAATGTTAAGAGGATGTTAAACTCTTGCGAGCTCGCCTTGGCAAATGTTGACTGGCAAGCTCATGTTATAGGAGCATTATTGGAGTGTTTGGCCAAGTGGGCATTTAGGCAAAGGAGGCCTAAAGATTTTAGGGCATTGTTGGTAAAGGGCACACTTTAATGCTTTGAGACATAATGACATGTGAGACGCGAGGCAAAATATTATCAAGAATGCGACAAGTCGTAAGTGCTACACGGATGCCACACAGTGTGATACACACTAGAAGTATCTTGATTTGAGGAATGTGACACTTGTGTGGGCATTTAACCTAAGCTTGTGCCAATACAATAGGATCATGAAAGCTTTGATTATATTAAAAACATCTCAAATACAAAAAAAATCTAAGGAAGCCCAATTATAACATGGTTTAAACATGGTTTAATTTTGTTTCATATATCTAAAATAAAGTAAAGAAGAATGATTATATATTGACTTAAGTGAGCAAAGAATAAAAATAGCTTCCTCGCGAGCAAAGAATAAAAAAACTAAAAGTTAAGCCAAAATATATTATTAAAAAATAATATGAATTACATTCTATTAGAAAATTCTATAACAGATAAAAATTTAATCAATTCAAAAGATTATTTACAAAATTCTATTAATAAAAATCATTTTTAATAATATATATGAAATTAACACTCTCTTTTGATTTAACATGACATAAGAGAGAAAAACTTAATAATACTATTAGGAAAATGATTGTAACGTCCCGAAAATATGCTCCTCCACACGGACAAATCAATATTCACCACATGCTCGAAGCGACTCTCGGAACGCTACACAACTACAAATATTAACTTGACCAAAGACAATTATGATAGAAAAAGAGAAAAATGATAACTAGACCAAAAGACATAAATTAATGAGATAAAAATAAGCATATCAGTTAAAATTGAACTTAAATTAATATAAAATACATTCCAAGTACTTAACTTTAAACACACATCAACTTTGTCCATAAAGATCACCTAATGACTTAAGGTTGTCTTCACTTCAAATTTTAATATTTATAAACCTAGCACACTCCTATCACCGCAAGTATACGACAATCGTCGAGTACTTTAGGTATTGATCCATAGGGAAACTTCGTTTTCACGCTTCTATTACCACTTTTCCTAGTCAAGCTTTCGCGGTTAGGGGGCTTGACACTAGAGGTCCAAGCCCTAACCGGAATATGTGAGGGCTAATCGACAGAAATAATATTTTTTGGGTTTTTCCAATAGAGAAGGCAAAAATTAAAAGAAAGATAACTTCAATGATGAGAGGACACCAGGCCCCTAGGTTCATCTCTGAATCACACCCATCGTGAAATCATGTAAAGTCATCCAGGTCCTTACACTATGGGTCAAGACAACTCCGCTCTCGTGGTGATTGCTCGACCTTTCACCTTCCCACTCTCGCAGTGAGGGTCAAGACTTGACCAAATGTAATTTGTCCATAGTCAAACACACACACACTCTCTCTCTCTCTCTCTCTCTCTCTCTCTCTCTCTCTCTCTCTCTCTCTCTCTCTCGGAAGAGAGCTCACCATCTTAAATCCCGATAAAAGTATATAAATCTTGACACCCAAGTTCTAGAGGGATATCGCCTCTCAACGTGTACTGACCTCTTTTTCAAGAGGGACCTAGAGATTCAGTCAAAGAGTTTATCAGGTTGGAGCATTACACTGCTCTCACAGAGGTAACCTGATCAGTAAGCCCCCACGGGGCCGACCAAGAGAATTGTTCCCCAAGTTACCTATCAAGCCTCTCTCGAGGTCAAAGCAACTTGGTTCACCTCTCTATCTAAATCTGCAAGTCAAATTCAAGATAGTTGTTACTTGTTCTGGGTCAAGCTCCAGAGGTAGGGACAAACTCACACCTATCCCCTAACTCAGAAGACACAATTTGGACTAAGGTTTCCCCAAGCTTCATCACTAATCTCTCGTCTCATTGTGTGAAGGTGACAACACTATAAGGCCCTTTCAAACAGTGCGCACTTGGGAAGAACCAAATGAATAACAAAGAAATATAAAAATATAAACTATCAACATAATTCAGTACACGAGATTAAGTGAACAACAGAAAAGCGAGAGTTCAAAGCATTTCAGAGCAAATAGAGTGAAACAGAGTATTCTCCAAGATCCTGACGATAGGAGTCTAGCCGGACATCCTAGGTACATAAATTACATAAGAAAAATAATATCTACCCAACATAGCCTTTTCCGAAAAGTAAAGTTCAGTGCAAAATAAAATAAAGTTCTGGCCGTCCGTCCTCCCTTGGTCACGTCGTCTCCTTCTCCTTTTATGTCCCCCATGTCCTCTTCATACCTTCCATTTTGTGTTTCCCCAAAAGCTGGAGGTGAGAAGAACTTTCAAAATTCAAAATCTCCAAAATCTCGCCAGATGAGGGATCAACTTCGTAAAATCCGGATGTTAGTTGTGGAGGTTACCCCGGTTCCTCGGCTGCAACCACAAAAACGGAAAGAAATTCAAAAATTTGAATGTTCAAATAGCTAAAATAATGGAATCTGATAAAAACCTTCTTAAATTAGCTTAAATTCTCAAAATTTAATAATGATAATGCTGAATAGTCATAATGCGGAAAATTAAAGTAAATCAGCAAAATTTTTTTACAAAAATGGAGATTGAGGTAAGCTTTTCGGGGGTTGGGTCAAACTATTTAGGTATACCCTTTTCTGTCATCAGCCATTGTTGATAATGTCATGAATCTTAACCCACTGATCAACCTACATGTCCCCCCAGTGCATCACAGCCGCTCGAATAATTGAGACGGCGAAGCCGCCTATCCCATAGGGGGATCTCGCTGCCCGGTCAGCGAGCCTGAGGGATGGGGGTCTAGGGGGACCTAGGGGATCCCCCTATGGGGGCTCGGGGGCAGAGCCCCCGAAACCTAGACAATTCTAGCGTTTCAGTTTCCTATTTTGTATTGAGAATCCCTATATAAACTTCCTAGGATTTGAGTTATTCTGTATATTGTAATAATATATTATTTCCCATCAAAGAAATTCTCAGTCGCCGCCCAAGGACGTAGCCCAGTTAAGGATGAACCTCGTAAATCTCGTGTCTTCTTTTGTGTGCGCTCTTGTCTCTCTCTCTCTCGTCTCATATCCGCAACAGCCATGATGAGTTGTACCATCATTATAAACATCATCGCTCTTTCTCACCTGTAGGATTCAGATGTAGATGACATATGTCTCGTTAAAATATGTAACGATTTCGTGAATCATATCAACCATATATGTCATGCATATCAACGTCATAAAAGCATAAAAGAATATTATATAGTTTTAATCCAAACTTAAGTCAATATGTAATCGTTCTTCTTTGATTTATTTTAGATTATGATTCTTTCTTGTGAGGTTTAGTGCCCTTGAATAATCCAAGGACCCCACTAATGTTTTTTTTTTACTTTCCTTGATTGTGAATTTGGCAAGGAAGAAGATAATTTGGTAGATTTGTAAGTTGAAGCTCGCTTCTGAGTTTTCATAGCTCCAATAGTTTGCTTTAGATGCTTGAGTTCCTTTTGGGATGCTAGAAATGTGAGGGCACATTTATCTCCTAGGAGCCACATAAACCTATTAACGCTCCTTAGAAACTTATCGTTGGATCATGACACACAATAAGTAGTGTTTTTTTCTTGTTGTGGGAGGGAATGAAAATATTCTTCTTCCGAGGTCTTCACCCGACATTACTAAATTATTCATAAATTTATTTATATTTTTATTAAAATCTTCCAAGGCTTTTTCAATGGGAAATAAATCCATGGCCTCGTGCAGCCCAAAGAAATGCGTCGTGGACTTCTCGGCCCAAAAATATCCATTTTGCGGACCGTCTTAATTCCATGCCATACAACCTTGCAGCATTTTGTATACGGCACACGGTTCCGTAAGCAGAAGAACAACTAAAAGCTTTTGAGCTCCTCGCCAACCCTCGTTTAGGGTTTCTCTCTCTCTCTCTCTCTCTCTCTCTCTCTCTCTCTCTCAGGCAGCTCAGTTCCAATGGCGGACGAGGTCCAGTACTCTTCTCGATCCGATAACAAACGGAAGTTCGACGATCCCTCCGCCGGAGACTCCCCCTCCCCGGTCGCAGCTCCTCGCCGCGCGACGGGCTTCTCTGCGCCCATCGCCTCCTTCTCGCCCTCGTCCGACGGTGGCTCCGCTCCGGCGTCCTACAACAGCGTCCCGCCTCCCGTCGACGGAATCGAACTCGCCAAGCAGAGGGNTCTCTCTCTCTCTCTCTCTCTCTCTCTCTCTCTCTCTCAGGCAGCTCAGTTCCAATGGCGGACGAGGTCCAGTACTCTTCTCGATCCGATAACAAACGGAAGTTCGACGATCCCTCCGCCGGAGACTCCCCCTCCCCGGTCGCAGCTCCTCGCCGCGCGACGGGCTTCTCTGCGCCCATCGCCTCCTTCTCGCCCTCGTCCGACGGTGGCTCCGCTCCGGCGTCCTACAACAGCGTCCCGCCTCCCGTCGACGGAATCGAACTCGCCAAGCAGAGGGCCCAGCAGATCGCCGCTAGGCTCTTCAATGACGCCGAGGCCAAGCGCCCCAGGGTCGACAATGGAGGAGCCGGTGCTGATGCTTCTGTCGCACCGCCTGGTATGTGCTTGTAGTTATGTCTTCACTGCTGATTTTTCTTGTTTCTTTTTCTAGGGTTTTACGGATTGACAATTATCCACAAATTCTAATTGCAATTATCATAAGAACTATTATCGTTGTTCATTTCTAATGTGAAGTTTACCTTTCGAGATATGTAGATATGCTTTGTCCGACCCATACAAGAAATTGTGTTCGTGGTCCATTCTTTTTTTTTTGTATTTATTTTGTGCTGTATGCTCCTCTCATACAATAACCTTTTCTTTTGTGTTCTTTTGGATTATATTTGGATTTGTTAGAAAGCATCTTAGAATAACGATGTTGCTGCTATTCTTTTCAGTTCTAAGCCGCGTCAAAGCGTTGACTTTTCAAGATATTCATGGACAAATTAATGATCATTTGACATCATATTTGTATGAACTATAAACATCTAATTAACCAGATTCAGTGCTATATAGATAGATAAGACAACAAGGAAATTTTTTTAATGAATAAAATAGTGTTTTTTTGGAAATAATCTTATCTCAAGTAACTTGATCGTCTTTTCTTGTTATCCTCAGAGCATTTTCAGAAACATTTGGGTCAGCAAGCACCTTCTCAAGTTGGGCTGGCTACTCAGTCGGCCCTGCCTTCATATGGATATCCTGGCTCAAGTAAAAAGATTAAAGTTCCAAATGGACGAGTCAGTGGCCTCTCTTTCTCTGTCTATCTATTGTCATTCATTGAGCAACCAACATTTCTTTAATGTGCATATGATGTTTTAGGCTTCTGCATTTTTCTCTTTTAACGAAGTTGTCAAAAATTAGGTTGGTGTTATCATTGGAAAGGGTGGAGAGACAATTAAATATTTGCAGACTCAATCTGGAGCCAAGATCCAAGTTACTAGAGATATGGATGCTGATCCTAATTCATTAACTAGAATGGTGGAGCTTGTTGGGACTGCTGAGCAAATTACTAGAGCTGAGCAACTAATTAATGAAGTGCTTTCAGAGGTACCTACTAAAACAATTTGTATTGAAATCTGAATAGATGTTCATATCAGCTAATCTATCACAAAGTTTATTATTAACTGAGATGAAATTGCTTGTTTAGGCTGATGCTGGGGCTTCTGGTATTGTTACTGCTCGAAAATTTGGCACTGTACAGCCAGGTGCTGAACAGTTTCAGATGAAAATACCAAATAACAAGGTGAGTTGATCTTTCCAGATGTATTGTATCAACCTATTTGGCTTTTGAAAATTCCAAGTAATCATCTCCTTGGCTTCAGGTTGGTCTGGTAATTGGAAAAGGTGGCGAGAATATAAAGAACATGCAAGCTAGGACTGGAGCTCGTATCCAGGTTTGCAGTTTAGATCTCATCCATGTTTGTACTTTACCATTTAATTCCACTTTACAAAGAACATTTTCTTTCATTCATCAAACTTTTTCGTTAAGATAGCCTTTCTTTTGCACATCAGTAGAAACTTGTTAAATAAGTTGTTACTTAGTATTCATGCTTTGCTAATCATGTACATGATGAGATGTGTTGCTCATGTTATTACACAGAATAGTTTACATGCTACGACTTCTTTCACATTTATTCTATGGAAGATACTCTACGTAAGCTATCCTATAGAGACCAACATTTTGTATGTATAGCATACTTTCTTGACGAGAAAGCATAAAAAAAGATACGTAGATTCTGATATTTCACATCTTCATATTGGGTACTTGATACCCTTAATTTAGTGCTGCATTAATGTTTAATGTGCATTTTCAGTTTGATGCATTTATAATGTGATTATGTGTTTTCTACTTCATGGTGAAGACAGTTCCAATGGTATATAATTTCATTATTTTAGCTGCATTTGTATAGGTAATACCGTTACATCTGCCTCCTGGTGATACATCAACGGAAAGAACAGTGTATATTGATGGTACAAACGATCAAATCGAATCAGCAAAACAACTTGTCAATGAGGTGATTAGCGAGGTATGTGAGATGAATATTCTTTTTAGTTTTGAAGATACTTATTTGACATTCCAATATTTTATTGGCTATAGGATTGTTATTGTTTAACTTAATTGCTGCATTCAGTTTTTTCAACTTAATTGTAAATGGGTTAGTATATAAATCTACAATATGGAAATCATTTTTATATATGTTTCTTAATTTCTCAATGTCTCTGCATTGGATGATGTTAAAATTGATGTGCTATCAAATGTCCTAAAAGCTTAAACCGATAGGAACTTTGTATTTATATTCGTAACACTTTCTTTGATGTGTGAGCTGCTGGCAACTATTCTAGCCCAGTCCACCTCATGGATCGCTAATAGAGGATATTAATTTTTAATAGAGTTCCGTCAAGGTTTGAATTCATGAAGTCTTGACCCTTCTCTGGTATCACGTTAAATTTGATGTGCTATCAATTGTCCTAAAAGCTTAAGCTGACAGGAAGAATATCATCTTTATATTTATATTCTTATAAGCTGACAGGAAGAATATCATCTTTATATTTATATTCTTTATATTTATAAGCTGACAGGATGATTCTACTGCTGAATATTTGACTGTCATCTTGTGCTTATTTTACTAACATGAAGATATTGTATGTGAAAAAATTGCATAAAATTAAAGTGCTTTGGTAGTCTAAACTTGATAGTCAGATGGCTGTCCTACAGTTTTAATTCCCACATTATCGTTGTTCTTCATATCTGCGAAGGCTTCAACCATTCATTTCTCTCACTGTGAAGCTCATATATTGGTTGTTATAAATCGAATTTTAATCTGGGAAGCCCACATTTTAACAATATTGCCTTGTATTATCTGTCAATGTATGCATGCAATTCTTGTTTCTTACGTCCTGTTCAGAAATGCATATCATAATTGGTGAGCATCTGCACATATACTGGAAAGACATGAGATTTTTAGTTGCTGTACATTCAACGAATGACCATTTCCAGGCCTAATGTTTTATCTTGCATTGTTAATGGTGCAGTTACAGCATTTTCTGCATGTACCTGGTTGAGTTCTTTGTCTATTAGCATAAGATCATTCTGATATATATCTGTGCCAGATGAAACTTCGTAATTCCACAATAATCTGGAATGGAATCTTGGCATGATATGTAATAGATTTCCTGTTGATCTTTTAGTGTAGAGATTATCTTTATTGTGAATCTTGGTTACTGTAATTTTAACTGGAGTATGTGATTTTGTTACTTTCAAGAGCAGCATAGTTAGTTTCTTTTCATCATTTCATATGTGATATTGTTGCTCTCTTGAGTGCCTTGGTTTACAGTTATGTTCGTGTCTATTCGTCTATCATATATGGTTTCTGTTGGGGGAGAAATACTATCTACATGATTATTTTTTAATGCTATATGCTGCAGAATTAGATGCATATTTGTTTGTCTGCTAGGGCGTTTTAGGTAGGTTGATTGCAATGTCTCAAAACATATGATGTTTTATTTTATAAATGTGATCAACATTTCTATATTTTTTTTGAGAAATTAAAGGATGTCTACCGTATTTGCAGCCATCCTATTTTATTGATGAAAAATTAATGTCAATATTTACACTGAGAAGACAACTTGTCTTTTACAAAATTAATCACCCGCCCAAGCCTGTGCCATTGAGATCGCTTGACGCACAATATTTTCCACATAGCATCGTTCTCTTCGAAAAACACATGTGCTTCTTTGGAGCTAGATCACCCATAATATAGCCAATGGCAACACTTTCTTGCGTTTTGGCCCGTATGTCATAATTGCAAGATGCCTTCCTACATACCGAAAGGATCTCCAAAAATTCGTCGCTGAAGATACATCAATCTATTGACATCTAGTTCTTGTCCAGGTTTCGTTTGCAATTGCACAAGTAAAAAATAGATGATTTAAATTCTCTTTTGCATCACCACATGAGACTTCAGCAGTTGGTTGCCATTGTCTTCTATATATTTTGGTCACAATTCGCCCCCTGCGTACTAGCCATAAGAAAATTTTTATTCTTAGGGGAATGCATAGCTTCTATAGAAGTCTACAGTCTCTCGCCAAATCAATATTCATTGTGCCATTCGTATGAATTAAAGCCAAATAGGCCCTCTTGGCAGAGAAATTTCCTTCTGACCATGTCCATAAATCATTTTTAGATGTATCTGGCCTCTTATTTGCAGTAGATCCCAAGAGATGAATCAATTCATTGATTCTTTGGTTAGACAGTGCTGAAGAAAAGGAGGACAACCAAATACATGTTCCAACCCCAGGTACTGACCAACGATCTGCAACATATATCCTGTTGTTCGTAGCAATGGCATATAATCTTGGATACATATTTGCCAAAGAGACCTGAGACGGCCATGGATCCGTCCAAAAGAGAAAATTTCGTCTGTTGCCAAGGCTAATGGATAAAAAAAGCTTAATCCTTGGAAGAACATTTAGTACTCCTTTCCAAAAGCTTGAATTACCACGTGTAGACGCCAATTGGGCATCCCATGATAACTGTCTTTGGTGGCAAGAAAAAAATAACCGAGGACCATAAGGTTTTGGCCTCTCCCATTACCCGACATGCCCATTTTGCCAGGAGAGCCTCATTTGTTCGACGAAGGTCACAGACACCTAACATTTCTATATTGCTTCGTTGATCTTTAGATTTCTCTTCCTTGGAAAATTGAATGACAATAAATCAAAAGTTCTACCAATCATGATTAAGGTATAAAAGCATTGGCGGTTATACAAAAGGTTCATTGTTTATTTTTTAACAGAAGCTCTTGATTGTTTATTTTTGTATTCTTTTGATTGTTTTTATGAATCTCTCGAAGCTTAGAGAATTTACAATAGTGACTTGCCATTTGGTCCTATTCCTTTTTATACTGATGTTGTTGGGCATTACTTTTTGTAACTAAGTTCTATATATTCTGGCTATGCATCATCTTTAGCTTTCATCGACACTTGTAATTTGAGTATTTGTTTCTTTCTATATTTACCTTCTATATTTATGTAGTAGTGGACATGATTGATTATTCAAATGTCATGACAGTCTACAACTTGATTGAGTTGTGGTCTTCCTAGAAGTAGACATGGTGACTTTTCTGTTCTATATCTTGTTTCTGATTTATTGTTTTAAGATTTGCATCTGACATGTTTGTACTGCCTTATTACTCTTGCCTTATTTGTAAAATTCTTACTTTCAGAAATATTTGCACTACTTCCGTTCCTTCCAGGCACTATTTTCTGCTTTCTTCCTAGCTAGTAAAGTAACATTCTGAGTTTCATGTCTTCAAAGATTGAATGCCTTCCTGTTGATTTTGTATTCATGGTATATATACACTGATTATAGTTCTTCAACATAGTTCTCTGGGATAAACTTAATTTTTTTCAACTGCTGAGTTCTGCATTGGGGCAAATTCAGATTATATTGTAGTCTTCTTTACAATATATTACCTTTTGTGCTCCTACATTTATACTCCTTTCTGAGCTTTTTCTTCTCTTCATACATGCTAAACTGTCTTTGTAGTATTTTGCATACTCATGAAGTCTGGGCATTATCCTCATAATCATCACTCTCTGTTGACATTTAGCACATGCGTCCATGATATTGGCACAAGAAATACATTGTTTATATTTCTTCAACATAGTTCTCCAGGGTAAACTTAATTTCTCATCAACTGCTGAGTTTTGCGTTAGGGCAAATTCAGATTAGTTTATTACTGTAGTTTTTCTTTATTCTGATTTTCTGACAGCTTTTTCTTCTCTCCATACTTGCTAAACTGTCATTTGAGGATTATGCATGCTCATAAAGTCTGAGCACTTTGTGTGGTTATTATCCTCATAATTGCTACTCTCTATCGACATTGAACATATGCGTCATTTATATGATGTATGCCACAATATATACTGTTTTGTCCGGACTATACTTCTTTAGGTATCTTGTACTTTTCTACTAGTCCCTTGGTTAGGTCAATGCGAGAGGATAGGTGGCCATCCAACGATGTACCTTGAAATTTTATCCTTCATGTATGGTAAGTTGGTGTTTCTCTTCACTGATTGCTAGTAGTGCCATCCTGGATTTCGTGTTTGTCTCTGTTTGGTATATTTGTTGAACAAATATTCTCTTCTGTTAAACTTCATCAACCTTTTTCTGCACATGTAATTTTTACAATTCAATGAGGTACATATCCATGCAGAACCGTGCTAGGAATCCTGCAATGGCTGGAGGTTATTCTCAGCAGGGGTATCGTCCGCCTCGGCCTCCTACAGCTTGGGGTACACCCCCAGTGCAGCAAGCTGGTTATGGTTACATGCAACCTGGAGCTTATCCTGGGCCGCAGCCCCAGTATAATTCACCTCAACAACCCTATGGGAACTATCCTCCACCAGCATCAGGTGGTTTCACATCTGGGTGGGATCAAACAGCCAATCAACCATCTCAGCCTGCTGCACCGGGAAGTACATATGATTACTACAATCAACAACCTCCACCGCAGCAGCCACCACCCGTTGTAGGATCCGCTGCACCTGCTGATGGCTCAGGCTACAACTATAGCCAGCCGCCCCCTAGTTACACCAACCAAGGGGCTTACGGTGATTCAAGTTACTCTCAATCTACTGTTGGGCAACAAAGTCATGGACAGGATGCCTATTCTGGTGGTTATCATGCTCCAGCACCAGAACCTGGATATTCTCAGACTGCATCAAATCCCCAAACTGCTGGGTATGAGCACCAAGGTTATGGTGCCGCCCCTGGTTATGGAAGCCAAGATGGATCTGCACCAGCTTATGGCGCCCAAGGTGCAGCTGGTCAAGCACCCCCGTCTCAGCAAGCTCCTCCAGGTCAACCTCCTGTTCATCAAGGGTATGCTGGTCAATTACCGAATGCTGCCTCAGCAGGCTATCCTGCGGGATCTGCAGCTGGCTATGGGTCTGCCCCGTCTGGATATGGAAGCCAACAACCACTTCAGACTGGATATGGTCAATCAGCACCTACCTATGGACAGCAATCTCAGACTAAGCCTCCCGCTCAGGCTGTTTATGGACAGGGACAACAAGCAATCTCTGCTCAAAGTGGCTATATGCAACAGCCTCCTGTGCAACCAGGATATGGTCAACCTCCTCAATCTGGATATATTCAGGATCCTTCATATCGTCCTCCTGGTTATAGCCAGCAACAATCTTATGGAGCTGCACCTCAGGCCCAACCGGGTTACAGCCAGCAGCAACAGCCTTATGCTGATGCATATGGTGGTGCTCCTTATTCCCAACCTCCTGTATACAACGATAACTCTGCTCCCGGGGCATTTGATGCATCTGCTGCACCACCCACGGTTCCTGCTGGAGCAACTAAAGCATCACCGAGTTAATGTGCTGTTGTTTTATGGTAATATTATCGTTTATTACCTAGTGATTAAGGTGTTTTTCTGTGTTTGCGCGTCCTCCAGTACTTTATTAAGGACTAGAATGGATAATCTAGACTGTGTGTTGGTCTTTTTATGTGTGTTACTGGTCCTAGAAGAGCTGAATTTGCTTGAAAGGTTACATGTTTTTTTATACTGCTGGTTGTACTTTATGAATTTTAGTTTACTGTATTTGCTTGTATGTTTTTTTTTCCACTGCTGGTTGTACATTATGGGTATTTGCCTGTTGCATGATGTTGAGGTATAATTTGCTATGAATCAGTTCTCAGGATTATTTTTGCATATTATGATACGGCAACGGACCCTTTCCACTGATGGAATTGCCTGAATTATTTTGCTTGTCCCTTGAGTGCTGACCACTATTTCTTCTTTGGGTTGTCATTTTGATGGTTATGTTTCATTATGATTAAATATGTAGTTGATAAAATGAAACTCCCACATCTTACATTTTTTTGATAATCTTTATGAAATAAAAAAAAAAGATTCATTTTTTTATGATTATTTTTGAGGATCTGTATTATTCTTATAGATTTTTTATATTTTTACAATGTTAAAATATATTTTATTTTATATATTATCATCAATCACATTATATATTTTGGAATTTATATAACTTATTTTTGGTTAATAGAGTAAAGATATATGTATATATTAAAAGTGTTCAACATATATATATATATATTTATGGCATAAAAAAGTAAAATTTTTTATGCTATTTGATGCAGAATAATAATAATAAAATAAAATAACATTATAATACGAAAAGGATCACGCTGAAAAAACAAATGACACGATTCGATATTTTAATTCCACGAACAAATTTTTTAATGCTTATATTGTTAATTTAAACGTAACAGAAGTAAAATAAAAAATAAAAATAAATAAAAAGGAAATACTATTATCCAATTTCTTTTTCTTTCTTCTCTTAACCTTTTATTTCCCCATCTCCAAAGAGTTACTGTACAGACTCTTTTTCCATATAAATCTTTTTTGGATCAAATACCTAAAAGTCCGACCATGTTTAAGTTAAATTAAAATTTATGGCACGTTAAATAAAAAAAATTAATAAGTCACTAACCTAAAATAAGGTATTCAAACAAGAGAGGTTTGCTCACAAATCACGTGTTATGAAGTCCGGGAGAATTTTTTAAATGATCCCCTCTTCTCTCGAGTCATAGAATTTCAACATGATTTAGATTTGTATGAATGTTATGTAACTGAATCTCATCTTATCCACTACATCACGTAAAATGATGTCAAATCGTTTGTGTACTTTGCTCACCTTCATTTTAAATTTCCAAAAGTCTATAAAAATAGATAGTCACTTTACATGCTACGTGTATTTTGCTTCTGTTGTTGAAAGAGCAACAAATGATTGCAACTTATACTTAACTACACTTGCCATGGAGAAAATATAAACAACAATAAATCTATATTTGTCGAAGTCACCAACAGGAAGCACCTCTCATGTATATTTAGAGTATCTTATTTGTATATACTCAACCATCGAATTTGATAGTATCGAATATGTTGTTGTAACCTCTAGTCATTTCTATCCCTTCGTAACATCTATATGGTTACAATCTTGATGTATATAAATGTATTTGTACCTTAAATATGATAATATGTTGAATAACAATAAATTAATTATTCTTTTATGGTATTCTAGCCATAAACTTGTGTTACAACTTCATTGTCGAATAATCCTCTTCATTCTATGTCTCCTCGCAGCAGCAAATTCCGGTCTCTACCACCACCAGGTACCCACCTTCGTCCAAATTCATCACAACCTTTCTCTAAAACTCACACCCACCAACTATCAACTATGGAAAACCCAAATGCTACCCTTGCTGTGTAGTCTAGATCTTGAAGGGTTTGTGACAGGATCATCTCCTTGTCCAACTGCCATATTGGCTAGTGAAGGCTCCTCAACCATATAGACACCAAATCTAACATACCCTGAATGGATTCACAAAGATCAAACACTACTAAGTTGGTTCATTGCCTCGCTCTCTAAAGAAGTCCTCCCGTATGTTGTTGGACTTGATACCTTAGTTTTTTTTGTGGTCAACTTTGGAACATGCGTTTGGCACCCCATCCCACACGAGAATCCTTCAATAACTATGCAACTTCACAACACGAAGAAGGGTGACTCTTCCATCACCACATATCTTCGCAATGCCAAGTTCATCGTCGATGAACTAGCCACAGTCGCCACCCCCTCTCCGTGGTGCGTTCAATGCCATCATCTTCAATAACATAAGTCCTACCTTCAACGAGATGGTGTCTTCCCTTTCAGCCAAGACGTCTCCTGTTCCATTCTCGGAATTCCATAAATCCACCTTATCCATGAAATTCGAATGCAATAGTCCACCCATATATCAGACTCTACTGTTTCTCCAACAACCAATATCATTCAAGCACCACACAATGCTCTGTCCAACATCCGCGGACATGATCGTGCACCAGGTTGAGGCCGTGATCGACGAGATGCATGCCTTGTATGCGACATCTATGGCCACAACCCTTACAAATGCTACTACAGCGACATTCACAACCTGTCATCTCCCCAGCATACATCGGAATACTGCCTTCACCTCCTGTTCCTCAACAACAACCGCCTTTCCCTCTATGACAGGCATACTCTACCTCATCCGATAATGAACACCTACACTAACTGGATTCCAAATTTCGAGGCCACACATCATGTGACTTCAGATTTACATGCGCTCAATCAGTCTAAACCATTCACTGGCTCCGAAAACCTTCAAGTCGCCAATAGTAAGTCACCCAACATCCATCATGTTGGCTCCAGCCTCTTACACTTGGAACCTCACTTGCTTTCACTCACAGATATCCTGCATGTACCTCGTTTATCCAAGTCTCTCATGCTAGTTCATCGATTCACAACCGATAATCACTATTATTTTGAACTTCATTCTACTTATTTTGTTGTCAAGGACACCCGCACTCATTAGGTCCTACTCCACGGACGAGTTAACAATGGACTCATCCAACTCACTTCTTCATTGCCTCGTACCAGCTCTCCTATAGCACTTAGCATCCCATAAGTCCCATGGAATGCACATTTACATCATCTGTATCCTCAAGTCCTTCATTAAATATTCCAACAGCACAAACTTGGCAAATTAGAGTCACCTTCAGTCTGTGTCGCTTGCAGACTTGGGAAGGTCTACAAACAACCACTTTCGTCCACAGCCTCTCGCTGTTCTGCACCATTCCAACTTATCCACAATGACATTTGAGGACCTGCTTCGACTGCCTCCATAGATGGCCATCATTATTTTGTCCTATTTATAAATGATTTCTCCAGGTTTACTTGGTTTTTTCCTCTCAAGAATAAATCTGATGCATCCTCTTGTTTCGTAGTATTTCAGACATTTGTTGAATGCCAATTTAATACAAAAAAATATTGTATTCCAATCTGATGGGGGCGATAAATTCACTGTTCTAAAAAGGCACTTTTGCGGTATACTTCATTGTTTATCATGTCCACACACTTTGGCACAAGATGAACTTTCAAAAAGAAAGATCCGTCATGCACTTGAAACTTGCCTAACTCTCCTCACTCACTCATCTCTTCCTCAATCTTATTGACTTTTTGCATGTGAAACATTTGTCTACTTAATAAATTGGCTCCCCTCCCCTATCATCTCCAAGAAGTCCCCCTATCCGTTGTCACACAACAGTCCCTGATCTCTCATCTCTCAAAGTCTTTGGATTGTGTTGCCTTTCCATTCCTACATCCATATAATCGCCACAAATTCTCCTATCACTCTGCTTGATGTGTATTCCTAGGATACCCATCATGATTATCCTTGCCTCAACCCCATTACGAATCAAATATATCATGTTCGTCATGTAACCTTTGATGAATACTCCTTTCCATTCTCGATCATTGCTGTTCTAGTTGCCTCCTCTCATCCTGCTGTCCCACCTTGGCTATTTATTCCATCCACATGGTCTCCTCCTCTTGCCTCGACTCCCACGTTGACACAGTCCAACCCACCTCCTGCGGTCCCCCTAGATGCGAGTCCTGCCTCATGCCCTGAGCCTTTCCCATGTCCTCCTGCTAATGGGAGGAGTATCTGATATCGTCCCATGTTGATTACCAACTCCTTGCTGGTCTTAGACATCCCAAGGCTCTTCAAACCTTAGTGGCGAGCTGCTATGTCATCTAAAATTTCTGCATTGATATCAAATTGGATATGGACTTTAGTTCCACGACATCCCTCCATGTATGTAATTGGCTGCAAATGACTCTTTAAAATTAAGTATAATCCGGATGGCAACTTTGAACGTCACAAGGCGCGACTTGTTTCTAAAGGATTTCATCAACAAGCTATGATATGCTTGTTTGAAACTTTCAGTCTTGTGACAAAATCTACTACAATATGAATGGTTCTATCTTTAGAGGTGTCTCGACAATTTCCCTTACGCCAACTTGATATTAGCAATGCATTTTTACATGGCAATCTACTTGAAACAGTGTACATGGAGCAGCAACTAGGATTTATTGATGCAAATTTTCCTACACAAGCATGTTGTATCCATAAATCTCTATATGGTCTCAGACAAGCTCCTTGTGCCTAGTTCTTCAAGCTTCAATGGGCACTTATGGTGTTCAAATTCAGGCATCTAAAGCGGACACTTCATTGTTTGTGTATTGTAAATGAGCTGACCTACTCTATGTTTTGGTTTATGTTGATGATATGGTTTTGACAGGTTGATCCGTGCTCGTGCTGGAATCCCTCATTAAACACCTCAGTACCAAGGTTGTAAAATCGACCCGGGCATCGATCTAGAGAGGCTCTCGAGTCAAGTCGGACCGGTCAGAGTGAATAAGCTGGACGGTCGAACCAGTTGATAATAATTTAATATAAAATGATAAAATATGTACTAAATAAATATATGATAATAAATGTCACATAATAATATTTTATAATCAAAACTTACAAGTTACAAATTCATATTACTCAAAGTTTACGTCAAAATCGAATCTACTAGCATAATAGAATAAGTAATAGTAAGATTTTTAACATGAAAAAATCATAAATCATAATTTGAAAATTGATTATTTTCTTTCTTGAGATATCAAACATCATAATTTTTTTCAATATTTTTTTCATATAAATATAATAAAATAATTTTTTAGGATGATTCACTTGGTGATAGGGTTGGCTAAACTCGCCGGGTCGATTGGTTGAACCCGGATTTTGACTGGTACAAAATGATCCAACTCCAAGTCCGGGTTTAAGTCGACCCATGACCCGATTTTGGTTGGTCGGACTGTTGAATCTAGGATCCCGAGAATGTTTCGAATGATCACAAATTTTTAAGTGAACTCAGCCTATACTAATGAACTTGTCAAGCTGATTTCTGTAACAGGATATATTCAAGTTCAGAGTAGTGGTCGACCTGAGTTGAAGGAATGGACG
>LTAE01005533.1:7399-28186 GCA_001647135.1 Pontederia paniculata
TAATAATAATAATAATAATAATAATAATAATAATAATAATAATAATAATAATAATAATAATAATAATAATAATAATAATAATAATAATAATAATAATAAAACTATAACTTAAATAGGCATCTAGTGTAATTTTATGGATAATCTTATATGTATAAACCTATTATTGCGCACCGAATAATTATCTATATTGGTCATTTATGTATACATCATTAATCATTGTATTCTCAGAAAAATAAAAATATCATAAATTATAATTTAATCTTTTACTTGAGTTTGCACTCATTTAAAATGTAATAATTATTATCTGATAAAACAAATAAATTCTTCTTAAATTTATTTTAAAAATAGAAATTATTATATATTTGGCTGTTAATTTTATTTTTAAATTATTAATGTAATTTTAATTTGAATTATCATTTAAAGTATTTTAAACTTACTTTCTTTAGGACTCTTTAAAAATAACAATTATTTCTTATTTTTTTAATTTCTCCATTGAAAAAATATTGTGAAAATATTAATAGTTTAAAATTCTAATATTTTTTAATAATTTATTTGAGTTAAGACTTTTTTAAACAATTATTAGTTTAGGATTAAAATTTTCATTTTTCTTAATTTACTTTGATTAGGACTCCTAAAAACTACAAATAATTTATAAGTTTTTTTATTTTCTTATGGAGAAAATATTCTGAAAATATTACTAAATTAAATCTTAATCTTTCAGTAATTTACTTGACACTCCTTTTAAAAAATTATTAGTTTTTTAATAATCTAGAGTTAGAATTTGATTTTTTTTAATTTATTTTAATTGGGACTCTTCAAAATAATATTTTTTTTAAAAAATTGTATATTTTTTATGGAGCAAATATTCTGTAAAAATTAACAATTTTAATTTTTTTAATAATTTACTTGAGACCTTTTTAAATGATTATTATAGTTAATATTTTATTATAAATAAAATAAAGAACAAATATTTGTTAATTTGTATAATTAGAATTAGTGCTAATATTTTTTATAGTTATTTAATTGAATAACAAAAAATATATTAATTAATTATAATTATTATTTTCTATAAATCCCCAGTTATATTTAAAAAAAATATATATATATATAATTAAATATTAAATTTATTTTATTCTCCTTTCAAGAAAACACTATCTAATGTTTTTGTGCTAGAAATTATTTTAAATTGCTTTATCAAATCATTTTATATTTATAATTATATGATTAATTATAATTAATTAAGTTTTTAGCATATTATAAATTTTGCACAAAAGTGTGACATTATAGATGGAAAATAAATAAATATTAACAGTTAAGTATATAATTAATTATTAGGTAACAATATGTTATTAAAAATAAAATGGCTAAAAAATAACTAGTGTTATCTAATTTTAGTTAGAATTAGTGCCAATAGTTTTATCATTATAAAATTGAATACTTATATATTAATTAACTATAGTTAATAGTTTCTATAAACCTCTAATTATATTTAATAAAAATATATAATAAAATATTAATTTTATTTGTTCTCATTTCAATCAAATGTTATTTAATTTTAACTATTACAATACCAACTAATTCATCCAAATACATTACTAGAACATCGCCATAAAAATATTTCACTTCTATTCTTTCCACAAGAATAAAAAAAATATTCTCTCTAATCCTCATTACCCTTATTCCTTTAGACAATGTTTGGATGAAATGTTATTATACTTGGTATAAGTATAGTTATACTCATGGTACAATTATGCCTCATTATTATTTCCATTCATGTTCGGTTGTATAAAAAAATAATAAGGTACTTTCTTGACAAAAAAAATTGTCCCTTCTAATTTTTGAATATAACTTAAGCATTTGGGTATAATTTAGGAGATAAACTCTTATTTCCTATATTATACCCCAACCAAATCTCTCTCTCTCTCTCATATGCCCATGTCATGTCTATATTTTCCTATGTCAGATGTCGCATTCATATCCTATGTCACATGTCACATCTATAATGTTTTACATGTTGCGTCAATAGTATTTTAAATAAAAAGTAAAATCACTTAAAATAATAATTTCTAATTAAAAGTATTATTAATACAAAAAATAGTTATTAATATGGTTAAATTTTTATATTATCTTTTCTCAATATCATACCACATAACACTTCAAGTAAGTAGTTGTTTATAAAAAATAAGAGTCCGAAAGAGAATAAGAAAATAAGAATTATTTATAAAATATATTTATAAAGGCCTAGTATATCAAATTATTTTGTGGTGAGAAAAGTAAGGAATATTATATATATATATATATATATAATAAGTAATAAAGTCTTATTCCATGTGTGCACCAAAAGAAATTTAAAAATTTATTTTAAAAAGTTAAATTAATATTATTTTTTTTAAAAGAATCTGAACTAAAAAAAACATGGCAAATTAGTTACTAATACAAATTCAATCTAATAATTATTATATTTGTAATGTGTTAGATATTTTAAAATAATCTAAATTTAAATTTACTAGTTTCAAATTTATTGTTCCACTTGAAAAATAAAAAAAAGTAATAAATAATTATAAGATTACAGCTAATAAAATAATACTTGTAATGACTAGTTAATATTTGTCATCATTCTATTTTATAATAATTGATTATCACCTAATAATTTAATTAAATACTTATTATTAATATTTATGAAATTATATTTATTTATTTTTCATCCATAATGTCACTTTTATGAAAAAAATACAAAATGCTAAAACATTAATTATAATTAACCATATAGTTTTGAATATAAAATGATTTAATAAAGTAAGTTAAGAAAAGAAAAAAACTATTTTTGCCATTGGCAAGAATAATTTGTTCTTGTTTAATGATAAAAAATAGGTGGTTTCACGGGCTTCAAGGTGATTTTAAAAAAAAGATTAGAATAAGATTGTTCTATGACTATTTGGATGCAAATGTTGGAATAAAAAAATTATTCTTCTCTTATTCTGATACCAAAGAGGCCTTAGAAGTCCTTCTCGAAACCTTCTAATATCTCACAATGACAATTCTTGTAATTTATTTAACTTTTCATAATAATTTAATTATGTGAGTATTAGAAAGATTTATCCACACACACACACATATAATATTCCTATTAATACAATATACTATTTTATTGTTATTACAGATAATAAATGATTAATTTAGAAAACTTCAAATTAAACTATTATATTCATAATTTTTAGGAAAAAATAATATAAATAATATTTGTTTAAAAATGAATTAAAAATATGATTAAATCCTTATAAATAAGTGGATAGTGTTAAGCTGAAAGTATTTTATTTTTAAATTAATAAAAACTTCCAGTTAAATAAGTATATTATTCTATTATTTTATATATGATATGATTAAAAGTATAATAAATATGATTCATCTCATTCCATATATATAACTCACTCTTCGAAAAATATTTAATAAACAATTTATAATTTTATTTTATCATTTTAAATATGAGGGATTGGAGTGCACCTTACATATCTGCCTTTGGGAGAGAGCATGCAGGATTGTGCAAGGTCCCCAAAGAAAAAAAAATTGTGAAATTATTTTTTTTGTATTTATATGTGCGTGCATATGTGTGGAGAAGCATCAAGTCACATAATATAATAATAAAAAAATATAATTATTTGTTGTATAAAGAATTTTTATTTAAAATGATAACAGTAAATTATTATCCTCGTATGCAGGACTGTGCAAGGTTCCCAAAGAAAAAAACACTGTAAAACTATTGTGTGCATGAGAAGCACAGGGACGAACTAAGAGATAAAATATAGGGGGGGGGACAAAATGTATAGAAGTAAAATAAAAAAAAATCAAGGGGTTTCTATTTATAGCGTATTTTTAAGAGTGAGAAGAAAATGTTAAAAATTGTTCACACACTTTGAGAGGTCATAGTGTTAAAATGTTATCTTCTTCAGTGATGCTTTTCAGGGACCGACCCAGGGATAAAATATAAGAGGGGGCCAAAATGTATAAAAGTAAAATAAAAAAATCAAGATTAGTGCCAATATAATAAGTCACTATTAGGAATTGAACCATACACTTCTTAATATAAATCAAACTCATCTACCACTTAAACTATTACATAATTTTGTTACTTTATTAACATTTTATTTATATATTGACTTCAACTAATAGTATATATGTATATATATACTTAATACACCGAAAAGTTGGAGGGGGGTGGGGGGGTGGAGGGGGCGCCACGGTCTATGTGGGTCCGCCCTTGGAGAAGCATCAAGTCACATAATACAATAATAAAAGAATATAATTATTTGTTGCATAAAGAATTTTCATTTAAAATGATAATAGTTAATTATTATCTTCGTATATAATAAATAAAACTTTCAAATAATTTAGATAACACATATTTATAAGTATAATAAATATGATTCTATCATATGTAATGCACGATCTTTAAAAATTAGTTAGTGAACAATATATAATTTTATTAAATTTGAGATTACTAATTTTTAGGTTAAGCATCAAATGAAATTGGTTTTGACAAAGAGAAATGATAGATTGTGAAAATAACGAAAAAAAAAATGAAGTCTGTCAAACAACTTAAAGACCACCCTAACCGGTAACAAGCACAAAATTAGGAAACGATGATCTTCCATCAATTAGACTTAGTTGTTTGCCTACTTTGTGTTCAAGGGCACAATTGTACAATCCTATAAATCCTATTTAAGTAAGGTCGTGCCATTGTCAAAATTAGAGCAAATTATAGAACTTAATCTTTCTTAACACTTCAAATATGGGACTATTTATTTATATATGTTATTGTTACATTATATGTAGAATCCATATAACATCTATAACATATAAAATAATTTAGAAAATAATTTATTATATTTTCTCTACTTAATTTTATCTTTAATTTTACTTATCTCATTCAAGTTAGGACTCTTTGAAATAATTATATATTTTAATTTTAGTTTATTATATATATTGCATAACAACATGTTCTTCAAATTTTAAATTTTCTTAAATCACTTTAGTTAGGACTCTTTTGATATTATTGTTATATATTTTATTTATTTTCTCTTATAGTAAAAAAAAATCAATCCCAAACATATTCATAAACTAAAATTTCTAGAATGTCTATATGATGATTTTATAAACATTCGTTATTTGTATTAGTTGTTTTTATCAATTTTATTTATAAATTTTTTCTTAATTTATTTGATAAAGAACTATTACATTTTGGATGACATTCATAGGCAAACTACAATGTCATATATGCTACAATAGAATAGAGTTGTGGAGAGAAAGAATAGAACTTTGATGAATGCAGTAAGGTGTATGTTGTCCTATTCAGACTCATTAAAATAATTTGGGGATAAGGTAGTGATGATCATGGATTACATACAAAATAAAATTTTCACAAAGTCCATAGGATCATTGTGGAATGACACGAAGCCCGAGTTGGGCCAACTCCGAAAATAAGATGTAAAACACATATATTAGTCCCTAGTCAACTCATGGACAAGCTAAAATTTAGGATGAAAACGTGTAAGTTTATTGAATATAATGAAAAATTCAAAGAGTATATATTCTTCTATTCGAAAAGGGTCTCATAGATAGTCGTGATGTTATCTTTCTTGAGAGTGAAAATGAGCATGCCTAGAAGGATGATGATCTTTTAATGATTTTAACAGATGTTGGAGACAACTCTGAAGATACATTGACTATTTAGATGCTAACAATAAATAGACGACCAAAAAACAACATCAAGTTACTTATGTCTTTTGAGTGGTACAATCATTTCTTGGGGCGCCACACATACAAGAGACTGAGTACGTTGCTTTTAATATAATAACTACCCATGGAGTATGATCCAGACATTTTCTTTTGAAACTAGAACTCGATTTGATTAGAAGATCATTACCAATGTAATGTGATAATCAAGTAGACATAAGTTTGACATACAATGAAATAAAAATTTAAAAGAAAAATTATTGAGATTGAGTATCATTATATTCAGTATATAATATATAAGAAGAAAGTGATACTGATTTATGTGCCTACAAGTGACATGTTGGTTAATTATTTCATAAAGAGAATTATGGTCGAAACATTTATCAAACATGTGGACTTGATGAGACTCAAGAATATTTGAGTCAATATAAAATATTTACGAATAATGAAACTTCAAGATTGACCTCCAATTAGATTCTACACGAACAATGAAAATGTGACACAATGACAACGTTTGTCAAGTGAGAGATTGTTGTAAGATGATCATCTATAATCACCGCACATGACCCGCAGGCGCTAGCTGCAACGCACTCTTCCTTCTGATAATGGTCATAGAGAACGATAGCACACAAACACATGCATATCTTGTTTGAGCCGCACTAGTTAATGTCGCGTTGAAAGAAATGCTACCAAAATGATGATCGCGAAAACAGACGACACACAATAGGATGTGCGATCAACGGGCATGATAACCACATATAACGAGAACGGAAGGAGACAAATATATGACTATACAATGGAATTGACATTGCTCCGGAAGTTCCCATCCATTCGCCGGAAACTTTCTCCCTCTCTCTATTGTATGCCTTTGTATTATACACATCTAATCAATGAGTATGTAAATTATTTATTGTCTTACATTTTTAAATCAATCATTAAATGATTGAGATTAGATGTGATATAAATAAATAATTTTGAATAAAAAAGTTACCTTTGATTTTATTTATTGAAAAAAATAGTTTTGACTTTGGAGTCAAAAAATTAACTTCTTACCTAAGATCTAATCTCAATTGTTAGATATTTTGATTATCACAAGTAAATAAAAAAAATACTAAAAAGTTTGTTAAATTATACCATGATTATTAGCATAAAACAATATACTACTTGCCAAAATTGAAACAAAAATCGGGTCGACTCGATCGCGACCCAAATTATATCTGTCGAAACAAATTTCAATGTCATGAACTTGGACGGGCTAAGATGTCCAGATCATGCATAGTCTAGCTATGGGACCGAGGGTGACGAGGTTTGGAAAATAAGCAAAAAAAAACATCATTATCTTTTTTTGTTGTATGTGGAAAATCAAGTTTTCGTCTGTGTTGCTGGGTCAGGTCAAATGAAATATTATTTTTGATTTTGTAACTCGCCCTAATTGTGATCGAATTAGTCCGTTTCATCATACTCACTTGGTCATTCAAATGTGATGAGCACCACTAATTTAATCCCTTCATTAAATTTTTCATGACAGTGGCATGATAATTTATATTGCTACACACAATTGAGGTTATGCCATTTTCTACTGGAGTTTCTAAAAGTAGAATATCCAAATGTGAATAGTTAACCAGCTACTTTTTACGGTACTCAAAATTATTTGATGTAGCGTTCTATAAAATGTTAATTCAACTATTAAAAATCAATTTACCTAGTACTCAAAATAGTAATTTATGCACTTGATTGATTGAAACTAGTATTTGAGGTCTTTTTGATACCTTATTAACATGTATATTATATGCTTTTTAAGATTACGGAGCTACACAATAAATTATTTAATGAAAAAAGAGATGAGCAACATTTCACAATTCATAGCACACAAATTATCCTATAAAATTTTATCCGATGTCTTTGATCAAAATGGTCCGAACTAAAAAAACATTTAGCATATTATATTTTCATTTTTACTTATATCTCAATTGTTGAACAAAGAAATAATAAAGTATAAATAATAACTCAATTTTTAAATGATAAATTTAATGACTAACATATAAATAGATTATTTTAAAATAATAAATACATTTTATTTGTGTTTGGAATATTAATTTGCAGTGCTATATGACACAATATATTTTCTTTTTCTTCTTAAAGGAAAAATATTAGAATAATAATATATAGTCAACATATTCTTTGTTTTTTATTTTTTTAAAATTTTTGCTCCTCTTTTTTTTGGGTCTTGATATATTAAATTAGTGATTTATTGTATATATGCACGCTGTGTAAATTATAGTAGTTCACTTTTAAATTTATGTAAATTTTCATAAATATTATTTTTTTTATAATATATATATATATGTGAATTGGCATTGGACAACTCAGAGTCAGCCAAGTTCTATTTTTCAGTTGACAGGTAAACGCTCTTGGCATGACAGCACATGAATAACAACCGAGCAAGTTGGCCACAAAATTCCAACCACACTCTCTAAGTCTCAACACCTCCCCAACCATTAAAGGGTGCATTCATGCACGGTCCATAAAATACAAATTATTTAATAATTATTTGTGTAAAAGTTTCCATCATTCGATATTTAAAATATTTATGACCTTGTCAAACAATTCAATTATATTTAAAAGGATACTTAATATGATATAGCATTAAATCCTTAGCTAAATGACGATCCTAAATTGTTAATAATTAACTAATTTAATTGATTAGTGAAATTGAATTTTATAATTAAAAAAAGTATGTCAAAAAATTGAATTTGGGGGCCGTTTTAATTTCTCATAAATATTTTCAACGTAGCCATTTTTTGAAAAATGTGTCGCAAAAATACTCTTAAAACATTTGCTTATGTCTTTTAATACTTCTGTTATAAAAAAAAATAGATAATTTTCAAATTTAATGGTCTTTGGGTAACAAAATTGTATGTGGTTATAAAAAAATATAGTAAGATATCTTTTAAAAGTAAAAAATACGATAAATTTGCATACCATATAATATAACATAATTCGTGAATTTTAATAATTTAATAGCTAAAACTTGATGGATTAAAAATCGTGCTGAAAATAATATATTTTATCGAGTCGCATGAAGAGAAAATCTTTTATACATAGGATTAATTCGTTTTTGACAATTATTTTTTTAATGAGCGACGAGAAGTAAACTCTAGATCGAACTATTTCTTTCTTTCATTCCTGTCTTGTATTCTCAAAACTATTTTAGAGTCGTGGGATTCGATTTCAAAAAAAAAAATAGAGCTAGAAGTAGATATTATTGGGTTTAAATTCGTTCAAAAGCATTGCAAAATGCTAATTCGTAGATCTATCAGTCAGAAAAAATGCGAATTGAATGACTACCGAAAAATTCCAAATGCTTCCAATCCTAGAATTTGAAGATATTTCAAATACTTACGTTTCCTATGAATAATATAATTACTAATAAGGATGTATAAATTTATCATGCAATATTTTACTAAAGTCATATTTAATATATTTTTAACTATTAAATTTTTTATCTAGAATTATGATTTATTAAAAGTATGTATACAGTTAATTATTTTATATGAATAATTTTAATAACAAATTATAATAAAAAAAATAAAAATTTAATAATTAAAAAAACGTTATCTTATTTTTCCATTAATAATATTCCTCAGTCACAATTAGTCAATTATAATATCTTTTGGTGCCAACTCCACCAGACAGCTCGTATCCGAGTCCAACAGCGACGTGCCAACCAAACCCTCATCGCCGTGTGATTATACTATAATACCCCTGCGCTAGTCGGAGATTTCTAGACCTCCTCGACCTTTCATTTCTATTCCGCGGAAGGATAAAACCGTCTTTCCAAGGAGTGCTACTGACGCTTCTCTCGGGGCGGTCCAACCGCTTCCCACCGGGACGTAACGCCACCGCCCGAACCTTACGATGCGCCTCCTGATCTCCTTCGCTTATCATATCCCACATTTTTTTAAAAAAATTACTATAAGGAACAAGCTCTGAAATTGATGTTACATTCCCCTCTACTTTCGCAGTTTTCGCCCTTTCCTACACGGACTTGTTCATAAGTTGAGCGCGTTCAAGGCAAATTTTTGGGGTGCAAATATCATATCGTCCGTTCAAGGAAAACAAATGCTTAATTAATTAATATTTAACTCGTTACCATGAAAGGAAGCATGGAGCTTTGGATCAGCTGCTATTTACGAACACGCAACACTAGAATTTAAGCTGTGAGCGTGCCATGTGGCGTAAAACGATGGAGCCCACGTGATTCTAGCAAAAGACTGCTTCGTGTGTTGCGTAGCGTATTGTGGACGATTCAACCGACCAGTTTTACCGTAGAAGACTCCTCGAATTTTATCCACCTCGTTTCCTTTTTTTCCTTAAATTATGTTTTTTTTCCTACTACTATTTAATGCGATTATAAATATGTAAAAATATTGCGAATTAAGATTTTTTTATATCTTTCATTAATTATAATAATAATATATTTTTCAACATATAATGTAGGTGCAACAATTAATTAAAATAAGATTTGATTTATTTGTGATGAAATAAATTTCACTTCTATTAAATTTATTATATATATGAATCATACATACATATGAATACTTGTATTTAAAAGTTGCAAATAATGTTACAATATCAATTTTTCGCATCAACTCTTTGAAATTAAAAATATCGATGCCGGAGAAAAATATAATAATAAATGCTGCTTATAAACCGCGACAGTTCCCGAGGTTTCAACGCTCGCTCTCCTCTCTCTCTCTCCCCCCTACCATTCTTTGCGCACTATTTGTTTGCGATAATTCCGAAGACAAAAATCCCCAGATCTTTTTCCCGTTCTGCTGCTGGGAGCCGATCCCGACGCTCTTCGAATCCGTGATCGCGAGGTAATTTTTGGCTTCAACTTCTGTGGATTCGGGGCTTTGGATTCTTTGCGGTATTTTTCTTTCTAATTTTTCGGGGTTTATAGGGATCAAGGATCACTCGAATGGGTCAACACGTGCTGGTGGAAATCCAACCCGAAGAACTCAAGTTCATCTGTGAGTTTCAAGCTGCTCTCCTTGATCGATCTTTGATCGCTTGATTCGCTCTTGATGCCAACTTATGCAAAGTTCTGATCTTTCTGTTGTTTCTGCAAGATTAACGAGTAATGTCAAAGGTTTTAGTTGGTTGCGCGAACTGTTTGTGATGGGATCAGAGTCGAAATATAGTAACACAGCAAAAGAACCGTTTGATGCGCGCAATGCGGCTGTTTATAGGATAGGAATCATTTGAAGAGATGGATTTTGCATTTACTGATAGCTCTTCAAGTCTTTTCTTTCGTTTTGATTGTGTCGGATGATAGTATTAATTTACATTTAGATGTAAGAACGCAAATGGGTAGAAATATTAGAATTTAGGGCTATGTTCCGTTGCATGGATCCTTGGGAGGTCACATTTCAATGCCTTTCTGCTTGTGCTGGACAACTGATGTTTATCTTAGAGAGTTTAATATGCTTCTATGAGGAGTAGACTGGTATATTAGATATTTTTGTCATTGGGATATTCTACTTTAAGTGAATCCACAGGCAAATTGTGATATGCCTCTTTTGGGAGAATCTAGATCTGTAATGCAAGCTAAATTTGAGTAGAAGAACAATCAACAATGGGAATGTGAGTGAACTTTTGCGGGTGTTTGACAATGTAGGAAATAAACCAGATCCATTGACATGAAGCTTGACTTCAGAGAAATAATATGAAGACAGATTGTTGGTTTAATAGTAAAAAATTGCACCCATTTGAATTTTATTTTCTGTTGGCTAGATTCTAGAAAATGCATTTGATTCAATCTCCGTCTTGTCTCTTGAGAAATTTCATTTATATGAATTTTTTACCTACTGTTAGATGGACTTATTCTCAGTTTTGTTAAAAGGGCAAGACTTTTCTATGATATATCATTTCTTCATTTTGACCAAATTATCTTATTTGGTTGTCTTTCTTTTATTTTTCCCCAGGGTTATTTGTCGCCTCTTTTCACCTTCTGATTCTTTCTTAAGTTTTTGACTGCATGAATTATTCAATCTGTTACTTTCTTTGACAAAATTCATTTTGCTTATAGTTGAGTTGAAGAAGCAGAGTTCGTGCGCCATTCAACTTCTCAATAAAACCGAAAAGTGCATCGCATTCAAGGTTTATTCTCTATGTTACTTTCTGTATACAGAACAAGAATAATGAAAATAGACTTGTATTTTAATTTCTTCTCCTTTTTATATTTCTATGATGTCAAGTCCACTTCTCTTTGGTATACATTGAAATAGCTGTGGAGTTATTATTTACTCATTCTTTCTCATTTATTTTTATGCTGATTCCTGGTTGATTGTACGTTGCTGTTTGCACCAGTTCACTTTTATCCGTTGGGACTTCTTGCATATTATGCATTTTCGTTACTTAATCATGGAAGTTAGCAACTCTTCCAGCCTTACTGACCAGGGATACATTAATTTGATGTAATAATGAAATATAACTCACATCTCATCGTGTAGTGATTTTGGTTGCACAACATAATGCAAGGTCTTAAAACTCATAATAAGCCTTCCCTTTCTCCAAGGAAAATATTTTCATTTTAGTTGATATTTTGCATTTCAATGAAATTAAAACACCCTTATCTTTTCGATGCAATTATGTCTGTTTTATGAAAATGCAATGTATTGTACTAGTGAAAACACCAATTTGTTGGGTAGTATTAGTTTGCTTTTCTTTATCTGGTTTATGCATCCTACCAGCTGCTAGACAATGAAATTACAGATCTAATTAACAATTTTTCTTGAGTATCTTGATGATTGAAGTGGCTTTCAACATCATCAGTTTCCATGAAGATTATTACTGTCGGTCAATTACATCATATTTTTATTTATGTATGAAGCATAATGTAAGTGATCGAGCCTTCTTTGATTGACCAGGTTAAGACTACATCTCCCAAGAGATATTGTGTGCGGCCAAATATTGGTATCATCCAACCGAATTCAACATGCGATTTTACAGGTAATTTTTTTTACATTATTTTATTTAGCTTCTTATTATTCCATCTGGTGTTGAGTTGCTACATAGAGGCAGCACATAATCATATTATGTGAATTCTGGCTGGGTTTCGTGGATGCATCACTTGTAAGAAGCTAATTACACCACATCAGACTTAATTCTCTCTCTCTCTCTCTCTCTCTCTCTCTCTCTCTCTCTCAAAAAGAAAAAAAAACAAACTATTATCATGTGAACCATTTTTTATTACTTGATTAAAAGTGTTTACAACTCCATTATTTCATCGTGAAAGTTTATATCCTTAAATAGCCTATAGGATTGCTTTATTTATTAGTTGAAGCTATGGACACAAATGAATATACCATCAAGGAAGGTTAGCACCTCTAAAAGAATGAAGGTTAAGTAATCATGTATCTTATGAAGCTGGATATTTTGGGTTATATTAAAGTTTATGCCTGCTACTTGGTGTAACTATTCTGTCTTTGTTAGTGTAGGATTTTAAGTATCTTTAATGTTTGAGGAGATATTTTCATGCCATCGAGATGCATTGATGAAGCTAACCAAATTATAACCTATCAACTTGGTGAAGCATTGGGTTCTAGACCTTGACTCTTTGTTTATGAATAAAATGGTCTAATTTCATATTCCCACAGTTCTGGAATCTCACTTCTTTGAAAAGAACATGTTTACTTGACACTATGATGAAGAAGATGATCTTTGGGGCACAAATTCTCAGTGTTCATGATAATTGCATGTCTAAAATTGGATCACTGTTTTCATGAATCGTGGAATAAGAATGTTGGCATCAGGGCACCATATATTCACTTTTTGTTTCACTGCAATAATATAAAAATGAAAAAAAGTGTCTTCTTTTATAACATGGGTTTTGGTTTAGCTTTTTTGAATCTTTTATCACTATCAAGTTCATCTAGATTTTTCTCTGTACTCCATCACCATGTTCGTATGACAATACATTGTCTTCTAACTATGATGATAAGCTGCTAGATGAAGTATCAGTATAGTTTTTTTTTACATTGTCTCTAACTATGATGATAAGCTGCTAGACAGAGTAGTATCAGTATCAATGTAGTTTATGTCGAAAATTTGTCGTTGGACTTATCTTAGTGGAAGATTGATTGATATGCAATTGCACATCCTCATGTCATATTAGATTGGAAGTTTGTCAATATTAGTTCGTACATACAAAAGGTCCAAGGAAAGTAGATGTAATGTTGTACTTTGTGAATTGTGCTTTTTAACACACCCCAACTATTTTTTTCCTGTTCTGATGGTTAACACATAATTTTAACTCAGTCACTATGCAAGCTATAAAGGAGTCCCCACCTGATATGCAATTGAAGGACAAGTTTCTAGTTCAGAGCACTGTAGTTCCATTTGGGACTACAGACGAGGATATTGTATCAAGTTTTGTAAGCATATATCTTCTCTGTTACATTAAATAGTCCTCTTATTTTTTATTTATTCCATTGATCTCTTGTTTTTGGCGTGACAGTTCTCTAAGGAAAATGGTCGATATGTTCAAGAGAACAAAATGAGGGTTGTTCTTGTCAGCCCTCCTGATTCTCCAAGAGTAGAATCAGCTGTACCTGAACAAAATGAGGGCCTGAAACTCGAGTCCTTTTATGCACCAGCTGTACCTGAAAAAACCTATGGAGCTTCTGGTTTGAACGAGAATCCTGTGGATAATAATGGTACCTTAAAGGAGGAGCCAACTCGGATTCATGATTTGAAAACAGCTGTTAAATCTTATAGCGTAAATACTAACCTGGAACCGATGTATCAAGTCCCAGTTGTGAATAGGACTTCTAGTGAGATTATGAAGCAGGAACCAGAGTTTGAGTCACCAATATCAAAAGAAACTTCAACTTCTACTCACCAAACAGTAGCCAACCGCTTTCCATCTCATGTAAGTTATTTCATGCTTCATAACTGTTGCACTTTATTTTGCATCTTTCATTTTGGCATCCTATAATTTGTGTGTCTCAAGTAAAATGGGCTACATCCAGATAGCTGTTCCTCATCTTATACTTAGTTACATCTTATTTTCATTTCCTTAGACATTGGTCATTTGCTGGGCAGATATCCTTAAACTTGGATACATATTAGTTTCTTGTTTCCTTGTTTGACAGATATCCTCAAACCTTACATTCTTTTCCCAGGATGTTAAAGCTTTGGATGACTTAAAGTTGAAGCTTGAGGGTCTTCAAGAGAAACTAAATGTGGTTAGTTGAATATGCACTTTATACATGATATGTAACCTTCTATATGATACTGATAGTTTTTGGGCATTAAGTGTAATTATCTTTCTCTAAACAGTACATGGATCTTCATTATTAGCATCTGCCTGTGACATGCTAACCATCCTTCCTTATTCAATGATTTGACAAACCTGTCCTTGCCAAGAGATGATGACAAATTATTTGGATGTTTTTTTCCATATTTGATGCTATATTTCTGGACCGTAGATTTAGTAAATTTGATTCTCCAGGTTTATTTAAAGTTTCCATTTGTCTATGGAATTTGAATTTAGAGATGAACTGGTGCATAGTATGGTTAACGTCCTTCCCGAAACTTGGTCCTTGATCGTTAGCTTTGTTGTCTAAAGGAAATAATTTTTCGCAGGCTGAGAAGATGATAGCAAGACAGAGGGAAGAGAATAATCAACTCACACACGAGAAGGACAAGATGCAACAAGATAACGTGAGTTTAGCATGATAATATTTGGAAGATGCAAGATTATCCTATGGCTACTTAGGACTTTTAAATTGAACACAATATTTTTATCCCCCCAAAAAAATTGAACACAATATTGGTTTGTATCTCTTTTAGGGGCTTGAATATCATTATACTAAAGGTTCTCTCTTTATTCACTGATTAGAGAATGAAATGGCTGCTTAGGACTTTTAAATTGAAACACAATTTTTTCATATCTCTTTTAGGGTCTTGGGTATCATTATACTAAAGGTTCTCTTTTTATTCACTGGTATTCATTATAGATAAAGTAAACGTGTTAATAAAGAATGCACTGGTCCAAAAATTGAACACTCCATTGCAAGTTCTATTACAAATGAGGTCTATGTCAGCATGCAGCTGTGCATAACAATATGAATTGTTTTACTTTGTTGATGGAAACTTTCCTGTGGCTACTAATGATGTATCCTCTTCTCAGGCTGTGTTGAGAAGGAAATTTGCTTCTAGAGGAAAGGTTGGTTTCCCATTCTCGTTTGTGGTATTTGTGGCACTCGTTAGCATGGCATTTGGACGTCTGCTGCGCATGTGACAAACATCTTGTAGTTCATGTGTGGAAACTATCAGGACAGTTGATAACTTTTAGATTGTAGTGGCTGAGCGAGACAGAATATTAATCTGGCATATAATATTTGGATATTCAGATGACATTATAATGTCACTTGTATAGAGCGAAAAAAAATGATCAAGAGCTCCTTGCAGAGTAAGCTGAGACATTTTTCTTTTGTGCTGCATTTGTACTCCATGATCTGTTTCAGCTGTGACATGTTCATCTATATCAAGTGATCCTTGCAATATATCTACTATCCAGGTTTATTGTTGTCTCATTAGAATTAGTTTTCACATTATTCAGAGTTATAGGAGGGAACAGAAACAGCATATTTTAACTGCAGACAAAATGCACAATTGGTATGTGAGGCTAAGGTGTAATTCTGTATGAAGGGTACTTCCTACTTTGTTTTTTTCATTCATTTGAATCATGGTGTAGAGAGGCCAAATCGATATCTGAGGCTAACCATTTTTAGATCGTTTTTTACTAGATATATTTCGATGATCGACAGGATATCTTGCATAGCAGTCCAATTTGATGATACTAATTTGAAACTCATGAGAAGATGTGATATTATTTATCCACTTCATTTTACAAACTTCTCAGTCCACCATATCTTCCACTCCTGCAATGTTTGATTTCAATGTGATCAAATCACTTGAGTCGTCCAAATCCGTGAAGCCAGGTCTGGATCCTTTGACATGATCTATAAGAGAAACCAGAGTCCGGTAACTCAAATCTACTTGAGTTACTAATTTGGCGCCTGCTGCACTTTTGTTTTGGTTCCATTGGGATTGACCGTTATATGGAGATCCATTTGATCGATAGATCATATGCAGATAGCCTATAAAGTATATCCAGTTTTAAACTTTGGTACAAAACCGAGCTTTTTTCTTTTTATTTTGAAATTTAATAGTGATATTAATAAATAAAGTTTGATTAATGGATAATGGTTATATTAACAAATGCTGATATGATTGATAGATTGTATAAAAAAAGCCTCTTTTTTTAGGATTATTTCCTCTCATCTATAACTTTTATCTAGGTTTAGCTCTAAATTATAAGCTTACAAATTTTGGCACCACCACAGCAAAAAGAATTGTACAGTGGCTTCCGTAAAGATACCACATTTTACAACACGGAACAAATGTTGTTAATGTAATAGTTGGGTTCATAACAAATGTCTTCAATTCCACGACTTCTGAGAGAACAAGAGTGCCTAAATTTTCCCAAGATTCTTGCAAAGGTAGAGATTCTGGTGACATGTGCCACACCTGCCGATCCAAACATATCTTTAATATCTAAATTGGCTGTTCAAGCTTTTGCCTTTTAATAATTTCGGGATGACGAAATTCAGTTTTAGGATTTATTCATTTGATTTCTTTGCTATTTGAACATTCATGAATTGATGATGAAATGAATGAATATGTTCTTTGGACATATCTTTTAGGATGTTCCAACATTTTAGAGTCATTTTCTTCCAATTAATTAATAGTTTCATTGAATCTTTTTCCTTGAATTTTTTTCATATTGTAATACAACCTCGTGTTGCAATAGGCACGGTGTATAGGTCTTAAAATAGCAATAAAATATTGAAGATTTATTTGGTGGTATCTAGAAAGACATTCCATATACTTGCCAATGCTTGCTCAACTTAACATGAAGTCTCCATTGTACTAACAAAATGATTGGTATATGTACCAATAATTCCTACCAATGTCATTTTCCTGCAAGAAATTGAATTGCTAATTTGATTTATAGAATTTCATTGCTTTTTAAGCAAGTATAATTTGGATGGCGACAACTCAATGTTATCCATTTTCACCATAATCATTAGATTATATTATATAATTCAATGGATGATCAGTTATATCGAGTTAAGATCTATATGAACATCTTTCTCTCTTCGTTACATTGACATTCACTATTAGAAAAATTCTCTTTTTTCCAAGTCACCAATAAATCACTAAGATAAAACAATTTAATAAAATTATTTTTGAAATGCATGAATTAAAAAAGGAAAAAATGAATTTGCAATTTCCAAAAATGAGTGGATAGAGAGATGAGGGATAGTTGCCCCTTTTCTCTCCTTTGCTCACTTACTCTTCTAGCGAGCAAGGAAGAGAGAGGGAGGTCAAGATGGACCTAGACAAAAAAAATAAGGGGGAGGGAGCAAATTTAGTTTAAAAATTATAAAATATGTTGTGCACTATGCAGCACAGAGGTGGAGGATATCGACCATCTCTTTTTTGCATGTCCTATAGCTTCGGAGACATGGCGCCTAGTGGGACCCTCGAGTATTGATACCTTAGGAGCAGGGACATTTTGGGACTCGCTAAGAACATGTGGTGCGCATGCTGGTCCGGAGTGGCGAAGATCTTGGATAACAGGGCTAGCCATCACGTGGTCTATTTGGTTACAACGCAACCACACATTTTTTTGTGGAGAGAGATGTTATGTAGAGAACATTATACACCATGTATCATACCTCATTAGCGAGTGGGGTTTTGACTGATTTTCTTACTTTTGTTTTCACACTTTTGACTTTCTGTGTGGCTACCCACACCAACTTGTATATTCTCCTTATTTAATACAAACGGATGACCACTATAAGTTGTAGTCATCCTTTTCCCTCTAAAAAAAAAAATATAAAATATGTTATATATAATAAATAATAGTAAATATTTATTTTAAATTAAAATTTATTGAGCTCAATAATTTTAAATTAATTTAGAAGGGCAAAAAATATTATTTAATCTTGATCTCTACATATAACATATAAATATAGAGGGCAATGATGGTGCAATGCTGTAAATTATAACGGCCCACTCTCTCTCACATATTCAAGTAGATTTATTGGTGTGAGCTTATAAACACAATCCCACACTACCATATTTATATGTATTGTGAGAAAAAATGGGCTACACTATAAATTATAGCGCTGCACAAATATTTTATCCATAAATATAATATATATATAATATACATGTGATAAAAAGTTATGATGGGTCAAGACCTCCCACCACCAGCCTAGGTCCATGGCTGAGGTAGGTCTCCAAGCTAGAAGAGGAAAGTAAGGACAATAACTTATGAGCTATTTTTTGTATGATTTTATTTAGTTAGTATTATTTACTAATTTATTTGACACAGAAGATGATAATGTGACCCTCTAGGTTACTAATCTTTTTTTATGATTTTATTAAATTATTATTATTTTATTAATTCGTTGGTGATGTGGAGGAGAGATTTTTTTAATATTGAATGTTAATTTGGGGGAGAAGAATGTTAATGTGTCAGAGGGAGAAAAATGACCGCATATAAAATATTTTAAAAGTTGAATGATCATTTTGTTATAAGTAGTGATTGTATTGGAAAAAAAAAGGGTAAAACTACTTTCAAATGTCCTTACATGCTGAAAAAGCTTTATGATGGTCACATGATATGTTTTCAGAAATTGTCATATAATTACAACCCATCTTTATCGATACAAAACACCCATGTTTGAGCACCTAGTTACCTCCTGGAACTTGTGACGACCAGCCCCGACTTATTCAATTGTTAACCGTCACAAGGGGTTAATATAGATAAAACACTTTATCAAGTTCAAATATTTGAATATTGTGGAAGAATGGAGATACATCTAATCCAAATCATGGATTTGCCAAAAATTTCGGCAGCACCTCAGCGTAAAATGTATATGTGACAAAATTACCCATGGATACAATATGATATCACAATATAAGCGGATCAAATAAAGATCATATGCGGGACAACTGCTCAAATGATAGATTGTGTACATAGGAGCTCGATGACTCATCATCAAACATACGAAAAGAGAAACATCAATCCTCAAAATCCACAATGGGATATAATAATGTAAATCTCCAATCCGTTTGCCAATACAAATGAATAATAAGTATCATATTAAAGTCAAGAATTACATAAAAGTTTTCTACTAATGATTATGCTAATAAGCAAATGATAAAAGATAACTGGACATCTGAACCCGTGCTCATCACAAAGCATACTAGTAGTCATCAGCTGCAAAATGGGGAGAGGGGGATGAGCATAAAATGACTTAGTGAGTGGAGGGAACACAATATTGAAATCTAATAAAATCGAAGCCCACAAAGCATCTCAATAAAACAACGATAAAATCACGCAATATATGCCACGTAAAATATTTGTGCTTCTTAGCTACAAAAGGAAGTAAGCTAAAGAAGAAAATAATCCTCGCAAAAGTTGTAGTGCCAGTACGCATCCTAAGTGAGTATTGTGCGGACTGAAGCTTTCCAATCATATACGAATTTAATAGTCTACTTACATCGACGTCGTCCACTTAGGGATGTACACATGGGTACTAGGATTTAATATTTGCCGCTATGAACTGGTCTTAATATTTTCCGCACCTACTCGGCGTTGATCATTCTCCGATTCTATGCAAAATCACGTTACAAGACAGTTTTTATCATGAGGGATCATATATGTATGACTATGACTACACATGCATTTTTGGAGAAAGGGAGCCTACTTAGCAGTTTTGCTAAGTAGGCTCCTTAGCGGTGATTCACACCGTCAGATGCGAATCTGACGGTCTGAGATCACATCTTTAAAAAATATTTTGAATTTTTATATTTCATCTCAGACCGTCAGATTCGCATTTGACGGTGTGAATCACCGCTAAGGAGCCTACCTAGCAAAACTGCTAAGTAGGCTCCCCAACCTCT
>LTAE01005534.1:0-12441 GCA_001647135.1 Pontederia paniculata
AGAGGGAGAGAAAATTATGGGATGAGAGAAGAGATGTTGTGTCCTATTTATAGGGAAGAGAAATTTATCCCTAGATGGAGTTTGAATACAATTCGGACTCTCAAGAATAACTTTGTATTTGATTATAATTTCATAAGATAATATTTCATATGATTAGGATTCTTTTAAAATAGTCAACATAGGATTAAAAATATTTAATTGATAAGAAATATAATAATTTGATTTCAATTCAAACTCTTTTCCTAATCTTAACCAACTATATATTTCCTTATCCTATCTATCTCCTCTTTATTTTATTTTATTTTATTTTTTAAAAATCTGAGATATTACAATAATAAAAGGTTCTAGCAAAATAAATTAAACTTCCATGATGCCAAGGACACGATCTATTTTTAAATATTATATATATATTATTTGAAATTAGGAAATAAATACCAAGGGAGTAACTCACGTACCAAATACCGAGTCAATTTTCCAAGCTAGCTCGTCTGTCAAAGTGAATATGTTTTATAGTCTACTCCCCTACCTCGCTCCCTCCCTGGGTCGGGTCTGAGTTCAAACTGAATGTTCAAAACTCGGAGACCATTGACTTAATATTTTTGCTGTGATAGACTTTCGGGAGAACACGCAGTTCAACTGACTCAATTTTCAGTTGGATAGAATTCCGGAGGAGAAAGTCATATGAAGAACCTAATGGTTGGTAACGTTAGGCCTCAACGGCATCTAAGCCATTCTAGAACGTCAAGCCAACTACTGTAAGTTATTATTAATATTATTATTATTATTATTATTATTATTATTATTATTATTAAAATAAATGTTGGAAGAAATCGTTACTCTCAAGATTATTAGTCATTTCCTTTTTTTTCCTAAGTTCCCCTTGTGTTTTCTATTTCATTTTCTCATCCGAAAAAAGGATTAATCAAAGATAAAATAAATGATAGTTAAACCCCACTACTCTGCTTAACTGCAACGATGAGAAAAATAAAATAAAATGGCTTATTTTCTTCTTGCGAGGTCAATCATAATTTTCGTGTTACTAATTTTTTTTTATATTACTTGTTTAATTCAATGATCACGTAGATAGCATTTTCCTGTAACTTATAAGCTTGAAAATAGTTAGGAGGGGACGGGTGGGTTTTCTTGCAGTTCACATTATAAAATATTTAACTGTGAGTTTTCATGTGCGGAGTTGAACACGAACTCGAGCATAAGCACAATTCATTTAATAAAACTTATTTTTTTATTATATGCAAAATAGTAAATTAATTATTATAAGATATCTCACAACATTATTTAATAATAATTATTATTATTGGCAATAAAACTTATATATATATATTATATATATATGTATGTATATCTATATATATACTTGTACCTTCTTAAATGCCTTTTGTTTTGGGGAGTAGTTATTTAAGAAATATATATATATATATATATATATATATATATATATATATTTTGATAGATTAATTATTTTTTGAATTTTTTTAATTGTCTTTACACTTTTCAAAATTATGTCTAAATTAACTTGAGTCTTAGATAAGTAATTTCAAAAAGAGTTGACATTTTATTTATTTTTGAAAAAAGGTACTATTTATTAGAATATTTTTTATCAATAATAAAATTGTTCGTCATTGTTTTTTTCAAACATGGTTCATTTGAGACTTGTTTGGTTTGAGGGTAGAGGAGAGGAAAGAGGAGAAGAGAAAAAAAAATATTTTTTTTCGTTTGGATTGAATTTTAAAAAAGAAGAATTGAGAGAAAGAGAAGAAGGTTTACCCTTCCTTCTTTTTTATTTTTTTAGAATAATTTTTTTTTCAATTTCAATTTGAAATATAGATGAGGAAAAAAAAATTAATCAGCTTAATTTTTTTAGTTATAAAAATATCTTTATTTTCATCTCCATTCTTCTTACTAAGATGTATTCAGAGAAGATTAACCTTTTTTCTCTTATTATCTTTTCTTTCCACTCCTCACTTTTCTTTCGCTATCTTTACCCTTTCTTCTCGGGCCAACCAAACATATTGTAAAGTAATTTAAAACAACAATAAAAATTTGAAAAATGACGTCCTCTTAAAATTTTAACCTAAAAATCCTTCTAATACTAACATTTATTAAATATCCTAAAAAAATAATAATATTACACCTCATATCATAGGGTGAGACAATTAAAAGGCTACATCCTCTGTATTGCTCTAATTTTTTTTTAACTCAAGACATGCTTTTTTATTCAACATTTTAAAAAAAACATTGAAAATAGAAATAGCGTTGGCATGATCCGACATGACATCTGCACAATAGTACGTTGTCCGTACGAATTGGGTCATGTCATGTTCAGAAATTATTGTGTAACACAAACACGATATGATAAAAGCATGATCATAATTAAATTAAGCATGGTTTAAACGCTCGACGCAACATGAATTTTATTTATAGTCTTTTGTACATTGCTAATTGAAGAGAAGTTAGATGTCTTAAAATAGGGCGAGGACGGTGGGAATGTCAAATAACTCTTCTTTCATATCCATTAGGTTATTAATTTAACTTCGATTTTTCAAATAAAAAAGTAAGTTCTATTATATTCGTTTCATTTGCAAACTTCTTAAAACGAATGATCGGCTTAAAATGTGAAAAGACATGAAAGTTTTTTTTAGTAAATTCACGTCTAAATATTTTAGATTTGAATTAAGTTTATATTTCTAACATACTTTCAACCTTGTAGATAAAATATTTCTTTGCTATTTGATTTTGTTTTATCAAATTACTGAGCAAATTTTATATTTTATTGCTGAATCAAATTTGCGTCTTTTTAATATCATTATTATTCTCTACATGAAGATCATTTGTTTACCTCAACTTTGATGCTCTCTTGTCCACAAAAGTTAGATGCATTGCATCCGTCCATAAGATATTCTTTTTGTTTTCTTAGATAATCTTCATGTACAGTACTTCAACTTTAATCTCAATATTTTTATGATCTTTTATTTTTTTCGTACATCTACCCTCTGATTTTATATGTATTTACACGTCTAATCATTTTATTGATTAAAATAGTTTTTTATTCTGTTGATTGGTATTTATATATTACAATAGTAATAAAATGTATCACTTCAAATACACGCCACATCAAATAAATGTTAATTTTCTATTTAATATCTATCTCATGATTGATATTCTTATATGATGTATTCCGAAGTCAACATACTATATTTGATTATAACGATGATAAAAACTATTTATATGCACATACTAAGTTAGCAAAATGAAAAAATATTTATTATACTCGTTAAAAAGATGAAGTTTGAATAGTGTAAGAAAAAATGTTTGATGATCAATGATGCATTTAGGTCAAAGTTGAAAGACGATACACAAAAATCATCCTATTTTCGTAGATGACATTTCTATTTATGATTTTATTTTTATTCGATAAATAAAGAAAAAAATGAGGTAATAAAATTTTAAAAGAAAAAATACTCGATATCTCTTTTGATGACAATTAATTATCTAAAAAAATCTTTTTTTTCTACTATACTTCATATGCAATAGATTAATAGATTGGCCAACAGTTCATGCACATTCCAAAACACAAGGTGGAATCATGGCCACTGATTGAACTCGGTATCATTAGCAAATAAACGAGAGAGAAAAGAAAAAAAGTAAACGGTAGTCATTATCATTTGTCTGCTAGGAAGCTTCGGAGCTGATCCAATAAAAAAATTGTCTTATTTTTCACAGACAAGCATTTTGCATGGACCATGCATTAGATTTATAGAAAATGAATTAAGGTTACATTTACATCACTGAAAATAAATTTCGAAGAAAGCAAATTCTAAAAATCTGTGTCTAATAAAAATTAACTTTCCTCAAATATCTATATATTGTTTCATCAGTTATATTTACTTTACATGATCAAAAGTAAATGGTAGCACATCTTTTCTTTTCGATGATAAATGCAGTTTGATATTGTAGATGTAGCTTGTTTTTAAGTTTAATTCAAAACCTATTAGAGTAGTCGATCAATTTTTTAAATATATAATAATTATTTTTTTCAGTAATCTTGTTGCTATACGTCTCTTATTAAATTGTCAAATCTATAACTAAAATAGAGAAAAATTCTTCCGGGACTATTTTCCCGTGCGCCGTGTCATATATATCTGCACCAGTTACCAAATTAGGATGCATCCCGTGCCCGAGCTGACATATATTAAATGTCATTCCCAATTGTTTATGTGGATATATACGAATCAAGATCGAGTATTTGATTTTGTACGTAGACCGATCGATTGAGATCCAATTAATTGAGGGGATGAATGAGCAGGTTCCATAGTTGACTATACCTCTATTAGAATATAAAAGAAGAAGAAAGAGAAAAAAAAATAATTATTTCGCTTATGCATAATATGTACTTGTGTTATTAAAAAGACAGTATGGACGTTCATTATTAGGTGCAATTATTCTGAGGAAATTATTATGTTGCGTGCAACAGCGAGTATACGATTACAAGGCGTACATTCTCGGGAGATATAATATTAATTTCATAGGATAAGGGAATTGGGTGTATGAACTGTATCCATAAGTATTACTATAATATGCATGATCAAATCTGTGTTCAGGATTATTTTGTGGAAAATTGATAAAAATATGATCATTCTAATTCTAACACATATTAATAAACATACGTGATGCAATGACCCTCACCTTTTAATTTGAGTATTAAAAAATTTTGACTCTCGAATTAGATTATGATTAGTAGAACTTATATATCTATTTTTTTACTATTTAACTTTTTTTATTAGGGCAAGAGTACCTACTCTTTTAAGTTTCAGATAATGGATATTTATTGATCAGTTAATCATTATTCTTATTTTTTATATCCATGCGAGATCTTCGATGTCTAATTAAGACCATTAGTACATGACTAATCCGGAGCGAGGATGAAGAGCAGAATAATATTCCTCTAACTAATTAATAATTTTGAAACTCAAACTCGATGCTACTAATTCCAGATCTCTCAACTCGGAGCACATCTTTGTTAATCAGATGTACTAACTAAATTTAATTTAATCATCGTTCCTTTGTGTGGAGGTTGACAAGCATATTAGAGCACCAGCACCAACCTTCTAGACATGTGCAGTTATATGCATGGATGATTCCTACTTACATTAGCTGCAAAAAAAGTTATCCCCTTACGCGCAGTTGAAAAATAAGATTCCTTACAATAGGATTAGATTTGCAATACAAGTTCGAACTTTTTTATATACATAAAAGAATTTATTTGAAGTCAAAAATCAAATGTACGATCTCGAGAAAATAATAATTAGAAAAGATATTGATATGTCCTTTTGTTCGAATAGTTAGTAGCTCAATAATTAATTTTTTGTAAAATTAATTTAAGTTAATATGTAATTTTGTTATTATATATATATATATATATATATATATATCTATATATATAATACCTGTGATTCTTGACCGATCGAATGATCGAATAAAGAAGTCCATTGCCCAAGTTAAGTAGCTTTCGTAGGTCGCAAACTTCTTCCACTCAACTCGATCAATTAGCCTTTCCTTTGTTTATATTCCCCCCATGGAGGGGCCTATAGGAGAAGACATAAGTGATGACGACGATGAGGATTGGTAGGTACCTGCTAACTTCAAGTTATCATCACTTAGCCTCCTTTATAATCTTGAAAGAGAGAAATAATAAAGACTTATTGCAACCATATATTCAGCAGAATATTCTATTAATATTTAGCTAGAGAATTATATGGCCATCGTTATCCCTTTATTTATTCCGTTTTGTGCATGTTTTTTTTTTGTCTTCATACATGTTCTTCTTGCTTGATTCAATAATTCTTCTCCGTAGGGTGTACTGGTGTAGTCAGGGAAGGTGTGAGGGGATAATAAAATTCCTATAACTTCCTAGACGTTTATGTAGGGCCATCATCCCTATTTTTCATAATTCAAAGTACAATTTCATTTAAAAATGTGATTGTGGTGCACTCACTTTGTAGATTAGAAAAACGAGTTTAATTATTATATTTCTTTCGTATTTTCAATCAATTTTTTTTGTTTTTCTTATGTACTAATCAACTTTGCCTTCGTTTATTGTAAATTAAGATATAATTTCATTGTCTCATAGTCATAACAATGTCAAAGCCATGTAAATGTGAAATGTAGTTTGAATACATAGTTAAAGAGGAGAACGATAATAATCTCAAATTTGAACCAAGTATAATTTTCTTTTGGTAAAACTACTCTATCTCTTCAACCTGTAAATAATAAAAGCTGGTCCACACTTTGTTTCCCTCCAACCCAACCTAAATCTGTGCACAGCAAAGTTCAATCTATTTGAACTTTTTTTAGACTTTCCTTTAAGTTATTTTATCATCATAATATTTTTTTAGAAACAATTGTCTCCAAAGAAATTTTGCTCCATTATGTTTCTTTTTTAACCATTTTACCTTATTTAACATAACTAATTAAAGAGATATCTTCTCATTTACTCTTGTTATACTTTTCTTTACCTAAATTGCTATATTTTTAATTTATATTGTCATTATCAGTAGATTTTAGAAAATAAAATTTCAGTGAAGTTAATAAATGATGGTTTTATGTGGGGTTTATGTTTTGTGTGTACTGTTATAATATTTTAAATACTTTGAACTATATTGTTTCATTAAGATGTTCACCCATCTACAAAAGTTTTTTTTACTTTGGCAGTGACTAATATTAAGAATATAGATATAAAAATATTGCTCTTTTAAATTTTTTAATTATTAGTAGCATATGATATCAAAACAAAAGATCATCAATTCAAACTTTGATAAAACTTAAATTAAAAATTAATTTTCCTTTTTTAATATTTCACTTGAACTTTGGATTAGTCCAAAATTATTAGCAATCCACAAACAGGATTTTTTTAAATATAAATATAAAATTATTTTTGTATCGATTTATTTTTTAAAATTATTTGTAGCATATCTAATTTAATAATCTAAAGTTAAATTCCAAATTTATATTAGGATCACTCTCTCATTCAAAGTAGTCGAATGTAATGCTCTTGGAGTCTTGGACGATTGAATGACAACCAAAAAGACATTATAAAAATGATAAAAGCAATTTACAAGTGAAATAGTAGTATCATTTGATGAGTAATAGAAAGAAGTGATATTTCACCGCAACAAATTTCGGATATGAAATAGTTGAGGTGTTTTCTTCCCAACTCTTTTATTTTTTACAATTGAAGTTGAAGCACGTTATATAAAAACAAAAGAAAATTGGCGAATTAAAATATGGAGAAACAAGATTCACACGAACCTTGTTACAAACCAATAATGGTGCAAAAGATGAACTATGGAACAAGGTACACCGAGCTAACTAGTGGATCAACATCAGCGTCTATTGGGATAAATAAAGAGCCTTTTAAACATGGAAAGCAACTCCGTGTCAATGGCTAATATTGGCAAACATGAACACGTCTTCTCCTTATCAATCATGAGAACTTGTCGTTCCCCCAGGTTCTTGGTGTCTGTCCCTGTTCCTAATGGTCCATTTTGAAGTGCAATTCCTTTTGCTATTTAGTGCCCAGTCCATCACAAAAGACAGCAATCCAATGCCTTTTTATCTCGAGAAGATGACGACGTGTTAACACTTGAACAGGGAATGGAATAAGAGATTTAGGTCCTGTTTGAGAATTTTATAAATTTTTTTAATGTTTTAAAAAATTATTAAAAGTGTCTTACAATATTTTTTTTTACGTAAAAATATTTTTAAAACGTTGTAACCGCAAAGGGATAAAAGAGAGAAACGAGAAAACAAAAAAAAGAAGATAGAAGTAGATAATTATTTTACGATATTTTTTATTTATTAAGTTGTATTTACAGCCGATAAAAAATGATGTCAAATACTTATTTCTAAAAAAATTCGTCAACAAAAAATATCACGACGTAATAAATATTTCAAAATTACTGGGTATCCAAATAGGCTCTTAACTTCTTTAAAAAATTTCGTTCCTTGTACATCATTTGCTATGGGAGGTCGAGGTATCGAACTTTCTTTACTAGAATGCAAGTTACTATTTGCTCACGGGCTCACCCCTTCAACTTTTCGATATATAAAAAATATATATATTAATAATTATAATAAATAAATAAAATAAATATTAATAAAATAATATATATATTTAGTTAGTTTAGTGATTATAGCATATCAAAATTTATGATTCAATCTTGAACCCTTTCATTTTTTTTTATTTTACTTTTATATATTTTGAGCCCTCCTTAATTTTTGTTTTTGGATTCGTCCTCGTATATATATATATATAGGGGCGGACCCACATATCACCGGAGGGGACCTCGCCCCCCCTTCTCCCCTCTAATTTTTCGATATATAAAGTATATATATACGTATATACTAGTAGTTATAGTCAATAAATAAAATAAATGCTAACAAATTATTATAATTATCTAATTGTCATAGCGGATAAATGGTTTGGACTAATATTTAGAGGTTTAGAGTTCAAATCTTGTCTCTTCTCATTATTATTTTTAGTTTATCATTATATATTTTGACCCTCCCTAATATTTTGGCCCCCCTATTTTTTCTTCTCGGGTCCATTCCTATATATATATAGAAAAGATAATATTTAGCGTAACGACATTTTTCATACAAATAAATAATATTCATTTTTTTTTACACTACTTTCTGATACGCTATATGCACTACACTAAAAATACGTTACACACTCTATGTCTTATATATATATCACCTGACAATTAAAATTTATGAAAAGAAAGAACGTGGAACATCATGCAACATAAACAATCTCTTTATGGTCGGTGAAAAATATTCATTCGTTGTGTAGTTTATAAGTAACTTATGTTGGACTGTGCGGAGATATCTTTGCACATTAAAAGTGCTTCTTCCTCGATCCATCCCAAAGCTTTTACTAACAACAGGCAGCATACAAACACAAGCTAACAATAAAATCATAATATTTTTTCTCAATGCCAACTAAACGCAATGGACGACCGTGGTTGGAGAACTTGCAACGAATGTGCTTCATAAAATTTAATCATATTGCCTCTTTTACGAAGCTTAAATCATTTATTGTTTGAACTAAAAGAACTTTTTTCGACAAACCCTAATGATAATATTCCAACATACTGAGCAGTTAGTAAGGTCATAAAATTTAGATAGAACGTTTTTGATGTAGTGGGCTAAGAGAGGTTTTGCGAAAGTGTTTGGATGTCCACCTTAAGTCCTTATAAAACTAAATCATCAAACTACAAATTACAAAAAAATGAATGGAACGGTAAAAGAGTTCATCATCGATTAAGAAGATCTCGATTTTAAGTTCAAAGTATGTAAAAAAATTATTAAAAATATTATCCAGCATAATCAGATGTATGATGTGAGACGAGATATATTAGTTGGGACAATCCAAAAAAAATAAATTATAAACTTGTGACGTTCAATAAGCTCCAAACATTTATATTCAAACATAATTATTATAATGTCAACCTACGGTTTGATTATGTTATGACAATCTAAATAAAATAGATTATAAAAGTAATTTACAAATGAAAATAGTAATACCAATTTATGGGTAATAGAAACAAATGATATTCCATGCAAATAAAATTCGGATATAAAATAGTTTAGGTGGGTTTTTTCCCAATTCTTTTAATTTTTTTTAAATTGAAGTTTAAGCGTATTATAAAAAAAACAAAAAGAAATGGTGAATTAAAAATAAAGACAAACAAGATTTACAAGAAGCTTGGTACATTTAACCAATATAGGAAGATAAGATTATTACCCAAAAAAATAAGGTGAACCATGAAAAAAGGTACACCGAGCTAATTGGTGTATCAACATCAGCATATAGTAGTAGGATAGATAAAGAAGTTTTGTAAACATGGAAAGCACACAAATATTGGCAAACATGAACACGTCTTCTGCTCATCAATCATGTGAACTTGTTATTCCTCAAATTCTTGGTGTCCGTCCCTCTTCCGCTAAAAAGTGTGAGGGGCCACTAATGTTTGGTAAAAGTATAATGTAGGTCATGTTTGGTTTTCAAATTGTAGATCACTCAACTTTGGTTTTATTCATATTTAGATCATCCATCATATTTAAATATTAATTTATGCATCAACTTAATTAAAAACAAAAAAAATATAATTTAATTTTATTATTAACTAATTAACCATTATACTCAATTTTTTTCTTGTTCGTGACACTCCGAAAAATAAAATTTCACATCGTCAAATCATAAAAAGCTCTTGATTTCTCACCATTTAAGTTTAAAAAAGTAAATAATTAATAATAAAATTAAATTATAAAATATTATTTAAAGTGAAATGATGTGTCATATGCTACATAGATGATCATCACATGCCATATAAGTGACATGTGACAAAATTAATATTTAAGTATGATGGATGATCTAAATATGAATAAAACTAAAGTTGAGTAATCTATAATTTGAAAACCAAACATTAGTGATCTACATCATACTTTTACCAAATATTTAGTGACCCCTTACACTTTTTAGCCTCCCTCTTCCTTATGGTCTATTTTTGAATTGCCATTTTTTTTCTATTTATCGGCCCGTCCATCACAAAAGACAGCAATCCAATGTTTTTTTTTATCTCAAGAGTATCGAAGATGACGACGTGTTAACACTTGAACAGAAAATAGAATAATAGATTGAACTTCAGTCTTTGGAGATTTCCGTTCCTTGCGCATGATATTGATTTTTATTCTATGAGAGTTACTTTTTTTATTCTTCCTCCACCCCAAAATTTCTTTAACATCAGGCGTAATCATACTAACTCAGCAAGATTAAGTAAGATGGAATGGTAAATAATCATTTCACATTTAATTCGAATTTCTGAAATTCTTAAAAAAAATCATCATAATAATTAAATATGTAACTCGAAAAATAAATTAATCGACGAGACAATAAAAATTGTGGTGAACAATGAAAAAAAATATAATCATACTTTTTTTTTCAATGCCAACTACAAATAGTTGGAAACGCAATGGACAACGGCGGTTTGTGATTCTTGAAACAATGTGCTTCATAAAGTTTAATCATGTGACCTCTTTTACGAAGTTTAAGTCATTATAACTTTGAACTAAAAGAACTTTTTTGGATGAACTCAGATGGTCAATGTAAAAGAAAACAGTCCGACATATTTAACAGCTAGTTATGCATGACATTGAAATGTTAATATGATAAAATTTAGATAGAATGGTGTTGATGGAGTGGGCTTAGGAGAGGCAAAGGGTTGCGAAGTGTTTGCAGGTCACCTTGACTCCTTAAAATTCAACCAAATTAGTGACCTTCAACGAGCTGCAAATTTAGTCAAATTTGGTTGGCGCATATGGTTAAGCGGGTCTTGCCCCGGATTGAGAAACGAGGGAGTTAGTAGCCCTAAGTTCGAGTCCCAAAGTCACTAATTTGGTCAGGATTTATCTATCTTTATCTGCTCACGTCCGCACACCGGATTAGTCGGATGATAGTAACCTTAGATTATCGATGGGTCTCAAATCGTGACCGAAAAAAAAGCTGCAAATTTTGTATCCAGAAACATAGGCTTCGTTTGCTTTTAGTAATAAAAAATTCGTGAAGAAAATAAAGACTTAAGTAACTAAATTCTTCAAAAATTAATTTATTTTATATTTCGGAATGTGAAATCAAAAGAATTATGAGAGAACAATAATTTTTCATTTGAAAATAATTTTGTTTATTTTTCAAGTTTTATCCATCTTTTATAATTAGCATGGTAATATTTTTCGTTACATCGATAACTATTCATAAAAAAAACATGTGGAACCATAATTATTATGACAACAAAACAAGCCAATAAGAACATTTTATGATATACAATTGATCTCTGAAAAAGGGGTATGACCCTATGAAGGATTCGAGTTTTTAACTATGCCATTTTCATAAGTCATGATAGGAGGAGGAGGAGGGTTACAAGAAGACTTCATACTTCACTATCTACAAATTATTAATGTGCTGAGTAGATTAAGATTTCATGCATTTTCTTGCAATCACATAGAAAATATTTAAAATAAAAAATATAAAAAATAAGAAAGAGTTATAAATAAATTCTAAAATTAATTAAAATCATTCTTCAAAAGTGTCAAACTAGGGATTGAGGAAAAAAAATTGAGAATGGACAAAATTTGTCGAAAAATTAAAGCGAAAAATAAACTGAAATCACTAAGAATGCTTGAGACTTGGATGTCCTCCGCATGTATTAATTATCATTAAAAGAATTTTGACATAGTTTAAAATGAAAGTCAAAGCTAACAAAAAAATAAAGTTGAGATGTCATTATTATTATTATTATTATTATTATTATTATTATTATTATTATTATTATTATTATTATTATTATTATTATTATTATTATT
>LTAE01005534.1:17895-28183 GCA_001647135.1 Pontederia paniculata
TAATAATAATAATAATAATAATAATAATAATAATAATAATAATAATAATTATTATTATTATTATTATTATTATTATTATTATTATTATTATATATACTTGTACATTTTTAAATGTCTTTTGGTTGGGGAGTAGTTATTTAAGAAATAAATATGTATTTTGATAGATTAATTACTTTTTGAAAATTTTTAAATTGTCTTTACACTTTTCAAAATTTTGCCTATATTAACTTGTGTCTCTTCGAATTTCATGTCTATGAGTTGATAAATAATTTCAAAAAGAGTTGACATTTTATTTTATTTTAAAAAAAGTACTATTTATTAGAATAATTTTTTTGTGAATGACAAAATTATCCTTCATTATTTTGTCCAAACATGGTTCACTTAAGTAATTTAAAAGAACAATAAAAAATTTAAACTCAAAACACGTTTTTTTTTTATTTCAACATTTTAAAAAATATTGAAAACAAAAATAGTGTTGGCATGATCCGACATGACATCTACACAATAAGTACGTTGTCCGTACGTATTTGGTCATGTCATGTTCAGAAATTATTGTGTAACACAAACACTATATGACAAAAGCACGATCATAATTAAATTAAGCATGGTTTAAACGTTCGATGCAACATGAATTTTATTTATAGTCTTTTGTACATTACTAATTGAAGAGAAGTCAGATGTCCTAAAACAATGTATTAGGGCGAGGACGGTTGGAATGTCAAATAACTCTTCGTTTCATATCCATTAGGTTGGGCCGAAAGAACACTCTCGGGTTGGGCATCAATTTCTGGGTGGCCGAAAAACACTCTCGGGGTCGGCCACAGGATTTGAGAATTAGCCCTCGAGTTGGTCCTCTCTGGCTCCCCCCCTGAAATGGGAGGGCTTCCTCCCCCTGCTCATCCTCACTCACTCGCCCTCCTCATGATCTCCACCGGGATATGCCCTCCTCTTCCACTTCTCAACCTCCTCCATGCTACACTTCGGTTCTTTGCCCTCCAATCTCTCAAGCACATCCTATACCCACTCTTTCAACCGCTCCGTTGCCACTCCTTCCCACACAAGAATGACAAACCACAAGTCAGTCATGGTTAGGCATTGTCCGCCGCGGCTCTTCCACTCCGCAGATCCCTCCCAGTCAGCTCCGAGCCATGCAAGATGTCATCACTGAGGAAGTTATTATTCCGACTGAAGAAGTCGCACAAAGATCGGAAGATCTGAGGCGCTGCCTTGTTGGACGCTTCATCGGGGGCACAGTTTCTCTAGATGCACTGCGAACAAAGCTTCCTCTTCTCTGGCAGCTCACCGCACCTATGCAGATTACTGAGTTAGAAAATTTTTATCTTATGTTCATCTTTGATAACATGGTTGACCGATTGCAGGGTGCTCACCCATATTCCGTGGAATATCAAAGGTCATAGGGTCAATGTTTCACAAGTGAAGCCTTATTTCAACACTATAGATGATCAAGTTTCAACGGTGCCATTATGGATTCAATTACCCGGCCTGCCTTTTGAGTTAGCAAATCAACAATCGTTATTTAGAATTGTTGCGCATTTTGGCCTTCCTCTGCGCATTGATGAATCTCCAGGTTGCAGCAACAATCGAGTCTGTATTGAAGTAGATCTTGGCAACCCGATCAAGTAAGGGATTTGGATCAGGACACCAGACGGCGGAAGAATCTTCCAACGGGTGGTCTATGAGGATTTGCCGTCGCTATGCTTCCGATGTGGCTTGCCAGGACATAGACTTGAAATCTGCCCAAAAAGTCCAACGAGATCTGATGAAGAATCCCGGTCAAAGGACTTGAGAAATCAAGCTGGGAAAGTGATGTTGTATGGACCATGGTTGCGTTCCTCAACAGGCCACATACGGGCGTTGCTCCAGAGGGATAACATGACGAACGAGCTGGATCCGCCCACTGGGGCGGGGTCGCGCAGAATCAGGCGTACCTGGCCAAGCTCAATCACTCAACCGACAGTGAGGCCGAATCACTTCGCTCCTTTGGGAACTCCAGATCTTAATTGTCCAAGTGGCGAGGGATCAACAGATGGTCAGGATCATCCGCCAACGGCTCCAACACAACGATCATCTTTGGATCTCTCCAGAAACGCAGACACGAGGCAACAAGAGCAGACGTTACACTCCACTAGCAATAAATCCAACAGACAGGATTATAATCTTCTGGGGAAACACCCACATAGCCCGGTGCAGGTTTTCCACTCAGCCCAAGAAGCAAGGCCGCATCTGCAGCACGCGACCCTAACAATATCAGACGGTCTAGGTCCCTTTCCCTTAGATGAGTTTCCGCCACTCTCCCCAGTACTCCCACAAACCTGCCAAAAAACAGGAAGGCCCTCGCCAACGTCAATGCCTCCTTGTTCCTCTATAATCCATTCCCCTTCTCATATACCAGGCCCAATGGGTAACATGTCACCTAAATCAGCACCAGAGTTATTGGATCCGGAACTGGTGGAAGTCGGCCATGAAGCAATGGTCAATCGTGCACTGGAGAGACTCATGAAAGCTTATGCACCGACTAGGCGGGGGGGACCCCAAGTCGCTGAAGCTATCAGAAGAGGAACAAGTGGATCCTGATCTGATGCCTCCTACTCGTACGGAGAGGAAGAAGAGCAGGCGACTTCATCAACATATCCTCCCTCCAGTTTCAGTCTTCAAAACCAAGAAGACATCCCAGAGCTCTCTTAAGAAAGGTAAAACCTGCAAAACTAATATTACTACTGTCTCAATGTCTGTTACTGATGAGCAGGATGCAATCCCTTCTCTGGGAGAAGGTAGCGGCGACAAAAATTGAAGATCATGGCATGGAACTGTCGAGGGGCGTACAGAAGCAAGATCAGGGATCGCCTCTCGCAAATGAAAGTTCAACACTGCCCTGATGTCGTAATATTACTGGAAACACATACTACATGGCAACACTCTGAGGAAGTTATACGTAGATTCGGTCTCAACTGGAGTGGTCACTTTCAAGAAGGCTCTGGCGCAACGGTAGGTATAATCGTTCTCTAGAAGTCGACCCAGGTGAAATTTACTCCCATTCTCACTACCTCGGAGGCTATTCATGCTGTAGTTACTACATGTACCTTTTCTTTCCTACTCTCTAGCATTTATGCAAGCGTCACGCCCGCGCTTCGCAATTCGCTCTGGCAAACATTAGGTTCTATAGTTGCTGGGGATTACCATGGGCCATCTTTGGGGATCTAAATTGCATACTACATCTGGAGGACAAGAGAGGGGGAGTTCCATTTCGGGTGACCAAGTCAGTTAGACTTCTTAGGTACCTTATAGACTACCAAGCACTAGTGGACATTGAGTTAACTGACGCCCAGTTCATCTGGTGTAATAACAGACATGGTAACACTAGGGTCCTTTGCCGATTATACCGCCTATTAGTTAGCCCGCACTGGATCACTAAATTCCCCTTAATGACCTTAAATGCACTTACAAGATGTGTCTCTCATCACTCATCACTAATCTTCAATTTTAACCAAAAACTATTAGACCTCGCTCGTTTAAATACGAGCACTTTTGGTTTCAGTATGATGAACCTAAAAATATAGTTATCAGAGAATGGCTCTCTAAGAACCCTCATAGAACAATTGAACAGGCCCTCTCAGCAATTAGGAGGAAAACCTTGTACTGGAATAAAAATGAATTAGGACGACTAGAGACCCTAGCTCAGGAAGTAAACAATATTATTAAACATCTGGAATCTAAAGATGAAAATCAAGGACTAACAGATCAAGAGCTAGGGAGACTTAGGGCTGCTTACCATCAACATGCAGCTTACTTATGTCAAATAAGTATTAAGTGGTGGAGTAAATCACGTGTAAATTGGTTAAGAAATGGTGATATGAACACACGTTTCTTCCATCTCAGCACAATGATGAGACATAGGCACAATAATATCTCTGTCCTGTATGATGTAAATGGTAACCAGCTTCATGATGAATTAGTCATTAGATCTGAGTTTGTTAAGCATTATAAAGAACTCTGGAAGCAAGATACTCACTCACCTCCTTGAATGGCCACATCTCCCATCCCTGAATCAAGTATGGCACAATCACCTGACCAAACCTATTACCCCACAAGAAGTTAAGGACTGCTTGTGGGAAATGGCACTAGGGAAGGCCCCAGGCCCTGATGGTTTCACACTGGAGTTTTATAAAATCTACTGGGAAATTATAGGGAAAGATATCACTAAGGCCATTATTGAAGCCTTCACAAATGGGAAACTCCTTGAGAGCTGGACACATACATCCTTAATCTTCATTCCTAAAAAACAGGGCCCCAAGAAGGTAATTGATTATCGCCCCATCTCCTTGTGTAATGTGCTATACCGAGTGGTATCCAGGATACTGGCAAAAAGACTAAAACCTACTCTCCCATCTCTTATTGATCCCTCATAGGCAGCTTTTGTTGCCAACAAGGAAATCCAAGATAATATCTTAATTGCTCAGGAGCTTGCACACTCCCTTGGTAAGGGTAGGAAAAAATTTATGCTAGTTAAAGCAGATATTAACAAGGCTTTTGATTGTGTATTCTGGAATGCTATTACTATGGTCCTGAAACTGATGAATTTCACATCAACTTTTATATCATGGATTGAACTCTGCATTAAGTCCCCCATATTTACTTGTGTTATTAATGGAACTCATTCATAATATTTTAAAAGTTACAAAGGAATCAGACAAGGAGATCCTCTTTCCCCATATATTTTCACTTTAATATCATAAGTTTTTTCATCCCTCTTACAACAGAAAGTCTTCTCAGACTCCATTAAACCCTTCACTTGTAAGTCATACTCACTTAGCCATCTATTTTATGCAGATGATCTTCTCATATGCATTGCTGCAACAAAATCTAATTGTACTCAGTTAAAAGGGGTCCTTAAGCAATATGGTCAACTTACAAATCAGTATATTAACCCACAGAAATCAGAAATTTATCTCCCAGCTAAGCTAGAAGGTCATAGGAAAAATTGTATAGTTCAAAGTATGGGGATCAGACTAGGAACTTTCCCTTTTATGTACCTCGGCACCCTAATATCCCCAAAATACCTACTTAAGAAAGAACAATCATTTCTTATAGATAAAGCATCATCTAGACTAGTTGGATGGAAAAAGAGTATGTTGAACCAAGCTAGGAAAGCCACACTCATCAGATCTGTCATAAATACATTACCTAATTACTCCTTAGGAGCTATACATATCTCCTTAGGAACTACAAAATCCCTGGAAAGAATTTCAAGAGGCTTCCTCTGGGATCCTAATGGGACTAACAGAAGAGGTCTCCATCTCATAAATTGGGAAACTGTCCAACTGCCAAAATCTGAGGGAGGATTGGGAATTAGGAATTTGCATCAGACACACATCTCACTATTAGCTAAAAGAATCATGGATGCACTAAATGGTGCTAATAACCCCTGGGTTAGTTAATATGGCCTCTTATATCCCTGGCTTCCTTGCACTACCCAAAATCCAGCTTGGAGCTGGAAATTAATCCTTGAAGCCATGTCCCAACTGAAATTGGGATTCAAAAGACTGATAGGTAATGGTGCTTCAACTGAGGTAATGTTGGACCCTTGGCTTTTCTCAATTCCCTTTGCTCTCATGCCCACTTATGTGAATGTTGAAACTTCCCTTATGAATATGAACATAAGTGATCTCATAACTAACAATTCATGGAATCTGCACATGTTGTCTACTTATTTTGGTGATGTCTTAGCTGTTAAAATTGCTGCTATTTTTTTACCTGCTTGCACTAGTGATGACATGTGGATATGGGCACCAGATATTAATGGTGATGCAAGTGTTAAGTCTGCTTATAAATTTCTAGGTTGCCAGCCTTTGCCGCCCAGGAGTTTAGGAAATCTGATTTGGAAAAAAGTGTGGGACATTCCAATTCCCCCCAAAATTCATATATTTTTATGGAAGCTTTTACATAATCGTTTGCCTACAAAGGATTCTCTTCTGAGATTTGATTCTTCAATTAATCCTAGCTGTTCGCTTTGCGGATTAGCAGTTGAGACAAATTCACATATGTTTTTTCACTACTCTATAACAACTCAGCTATGGGTCATATTTCAGCAGAAAACAAGCTTTAACTTTGAATTTATTAATGATTGGCAATACGGTAACTGGGTTAAGGAAGGTCATGAACTTGATACTCGTACTAGGCAATCTCTTCTCTCTTTATTCTCTTACTGCTTATGAGGGATATGGAACATGAGGAATGATACACACTTTAGATCCAAATCAGGGACCGTCTCTAAGGTCTGGGTGAAGGCTTTGGCTGGATTTAATGAACATCAGATTGCACACATGTCTGAAGCCCCTACCCCCAAGAACTCTATCAGAGTCAAGTGGGTGCCCCCTCCTCGCCTCTGGTTCAAACTGAACACAGACGACTCTTACATAACAGTCGATGAGTTAGGAGGAGCAGGATACCTGCTAAGATGTGCTAACTCTTCATTGATTGCTGCAGGAGCACACTCGCGCAAGCAAACTCAATTCTGGAGCTCGAAGCATGGGCTTTACTTGAGGGACTTAACAGATGCAAGCAACTAAACATCGCAAATGTAATTGCTGAAACATACTCGGAAATCCTGGTGAAGATCATACGCCGAAGATCGAAGGGACCATGAAAGATTCGGAATATCATACACGATATTTTCAGCATCACCGCAATCTTTTGTAACTTTGAAATTAATCACTGCTATAGAAATGCTAATCAAGCAGCTCATTTTTTGGCACTTTTTGGGCGTTCTAGGAACGTCAACTATTTTTTGGAGGAAGATCCACCGCAGGATCTCCTAAACATTATGTATCAGGACTCCTTGATTAATAGATAATTACTCTTCTTTAAAAAAAATATTCATTAGGTTATTAATTTAGCTTCGATTTTTCAAATAAAAAAGTAGGTTATATTATATTTGTTTCATTTGCAAACTTCTTAAAACGAATGATCGGCTTAAAATGTGAAAAGACATGAAAGTTTTTTTCTAGTAAATTCACGTCTAAATATTTTAGATTTGAATTAAGTTTATATTTCTAACATACTTTCAACCTTGTAGATAAAATATTTCTTTTGTTATTTGAGTTTGTTTTATCAAATTATTGAGCAAAATTTATATTTTATTGCTGAATCAAATTTGCGTCTTTTTAATATCATTATTATTCTCTACATGAATATTATTTGTTTACCTAAACTTTGATGCTCTCTTGTCCACAAAAAGTTAGATGCATTGCATCCGTCCATAAGATATTCTTTGTGTTTTCTTAGATAATTTCATGTACAGTACTTCAACTTTAATCTCAATATTTTTATGATCTTTTAATTTTTCTCGTACATCATTAGTCCTCTGATTTTATATGTATTTACATGTCTAATCATTTTATTAATTAAAATAATTTTTTTATTCTGTTGATTGAGTATTTATATATTACAATCGTAACAAAATGTATCACATCAAATATACGCCACATCAAATAAATATTAATTTTCTATTTAATATCTAGCTCATGATTGATATTCTTATATGATGTATCCCAAAGTCAACATAATATATTTGATTATAACGATGACAAAAAATATTTATATGCACAAACTAAGTTAGCAAAATGCAAAAAAAATATTTATTATACTCGATAAAAAGATTAAGTTTGAATAGTGTAAGGAAAAACGTTAAAAGATCAATGAAACATTTAGATTAAAGTTGAAAGACGATACAAGAAAATTATCATACTTTCGTAGATGACATTTCTCTTTATAATTTTTTTATTTGATAAATAAAGAAAATAATGAGGTAATAAAATTTTAAAAGACAAAATACTCGATATCTCTTTTGATGACAATTAATTATCTAAATTTTTTTTTCTACCATACTTCATATGCAATAGATTAATAGATTGGCCAACAGTTCATGCACATTCCAAAACACAAAGTGGAATCATGGCCACTGATTGAACTCGGTATCATTAGCAAATAAACGAGTGAGAAAAGAAAAAGTAAACGGTAGTCATTATCATTTGTCTGCTGGGAAGCTTCGGAGCTGATCCAATAAAAAAATTGCCTTATTTTTCACAGACAAACATTTTGCATGGACCATGCATTAGATTTATAGAAAATGAATTAAGGTTACGTTTACATCACTGAAAATAAATTTCGAAGAAAGTAAATTCTAAAAGATATCTTTGTCTAATAAAAATTAACTTTCCTCAAATATCTATATATTGTTTCATCAGTTAGATTTACTTTACATGATCAAAAGTAAATGGTAGCATATCTTTTCTTTTCGATGATAAATGTAGTTTGGTGTTGTAGGTGTCGCTTGTTTATAAGTTTAATTCAAAACCTATTAGAGTAGTCGATCATTTTTTTAAATATATAATTATTTTTTTTTCAGTAATTGATGAAATGTCAAGTTGACACACAACTGAAGACATCGGACGACCGATGTTTACAAATGTCAACTTGTGGGGGCATGATGAAGTGCATGATGTCTCCAGCTGTACAGCTGGAGACATCGGGCTACCGACGCAAATTTGGAGTAACATCGGACGACCGACGAACTCAAAGCGAACGACCGATGAACCAGCGGACTAGGGCGGACGATCAGTAAACCTGCGGACGACCGATGAACCAACAGGCGGACGACCGATTTAACCAGCGGACCAGGACGGACGACCACCAGCGGATCAGGGCGGACCACTAGCATACCTGAGGACGACCGACGGATCAAAGGCGAACGACCGAAGACCAACAATAGTATAAATAGTAGGAAATATAATAATCGAAAGTGATTGAACGTGAACAGAGTTTGTCCACGATACAATCCATCTTTTATTTTTGTGAAGGATGTTGATATTTTTATAATAATCTTGTTGGTATACTTCTCTTTCATTAAATTGTCAAATCTATAACTAAAATAGAGAAAAATTCTTCCGGAACTAGTCCCCGTGCGCAAAGTCATATATATCTGCACCAGTTACCAAATTAGGATGCATCCCGTGCACGAGCTGACATATATTAAATGCCATTCCCAATTGTTTATGTGGATATATACGAATCAAGATCGAGTATTTAATTTTGTACGTAGTCCGATCGATCGAGATCCAATTAATTGAGGGGATGAATGAGCAGGTTCCATAATTGACTATACCTCTATTAGAATATAAAAGAAGAAGAAAGAGAAAAAAATATAATTATTTTGCTTATGCATAATATGTACTTGTGTGATTAAAAATTAAGACAGTGTGGACGTTCTTTATTAGGTGCAATTATTCTGAGGAAATTTTAGGGTTTTATGTTGCGTGCGACAGCGAGTATACGATTACAAGGCGTACATTCTCGGGAGATATAATATTAATTTCATAGGATAAGGGAATTGGGTGTATGAACTGTATCCATGAGTATTAATATAATATGCATGATCAAATCTGTGTTCAGGATTATTTTGTAGAAAACTGACGAAAAAATATGATCATTCTAATTCTAACACATATTAATAAATATATGCATCAATATTAATAAATATACATGTGACTCATTTTTCAATTTAAGTATTAAAAAATCTCGATTCTCAAATTCAATTATCATTAGTAAAACTTATATATTTTTTTTCCCTATTTAATTTTTTTATTAAGGCAAAAGTACATATAAATTTCAGATAATGGAGAGTTATTGATCAATTAATTATCATTTTTTTAAGTATTCTTGCGGAGCCTTCGATGTCAGAACTATTAACACCTGACTAATACGGAGCGATGATGAAAAACAGAATGATATTTCTTTAACTAATTGATGACTCTGGGGTTCGAATTCGAAGCTAATAGCTCTTGATCTTTTAACTTGAGATACATTTCTATTAATAAAGTATGCCAACCAAACTTAATTTGATCATCATTCCCTTTGTTTGGAGGTTGACAAGCATATAAGAGCACCAGCACCAACCTTCTAGACATGTGCAGTTATATTCATGGAAGATTCCTACTTACATTAGCTGTACAAAAAATTATCCCCTTATGCGCAGTTGAAAAATAAGATTCCTTATCAATAGGATTAGAATTTGCAATATAAGTTCGAAGCTTTTATATATATAAAAGAATTTATTTGAAGTTAAAAATCAAATGTACGATCTCGAGATAATAATAATTAGGAAAAAATATTGATAGGTTCTTTTGTTAGAATAGTTAGTATATCAAAAATTAATCTTTTATAAAATTAATTTAGTTAATATTTAGTTTTTTATTCAATATATATATATATA